>APFE030622870.1:41468-90881 GCA_000404065.3 Pinus taeda
AGTCAATAAAGCCCATATTAATATTTGTAAGTGGTTAACCCGCAATTAATGAAGGGACTACAGTTAGTTACAAATGGGCGGTAGTAGTAAATAAAGGGTAAATGGGCGGTAGTATTAGATAGATGGTATTAATAAAACCCACGGTATTGACCCGTGGTATTGCATGTATGAGTCATATATAAAGGCTAGAGACTCCCTGCGAGGAGCATCGTGTCTTGTTTTGTAATCGAGCTCTGCTCTATTGGAGGTTGCCCCCTCTAAGAGGCTTGTGAACATTTCTCTCTGAGTAAGATCTCTCTGAGTAATAATTCCTGGCTTCTCAGAAATGATAAGATCCCTTAGGGCTGCTACCTTAGAGGGGTTCCCAAGTCCCCTGATGTTCCAAGATAATATTTTCATCATTGGATATGCGGTGTGCGGGGAGGTGCTCGCCCCCCTTGGTCCTTGTTGATTGCTTCTTTGTCATGCTGTCCCAGGATATAAGTTTCTATGGGTGTATGCGTTCCCATTGCTATGTCCTTTTGTGTGTTCTCATCCCTATGCTGCTTGGCAGATTTCCTGCCCGTGCCAGGTTTCTCAGAGGGTTCACTAGAACCCCCATGATCTTTAGATGAGCTTCTGGTAATTCTATTGAGGGGAGGATCAAGGAGAGGCTGAGAGGAAATAATAAGAGGCAATGAGGGTTCGATAGTGTCATGGCGTTGGATTTCAGGGAAAGGGGGCTCCTGGGGATCATGGGGGGAGAGGACAGAGAAGGGGTTAGATGAGGGAAGTCATTAGGGATGGGAGAGGGGAGGTGGATTAGAGGGAGTAGGGGACGGGTGGGTGGATGGGCTGCATAAGAGTCGAAGGGGCTGAATCAAGGGGCTTTATGAGGAACTGTTTTTTTTTTTTTTTTTTTTTTATACCATTTCCCATTGTTCTTCTTGTGATTCATTTTCTACATCAATAATATTAGTGCATCGATTGGCAAAGTGGCCATATTCACGACATACCTTACACTTAAAGGGGATTTGCTCGTAATCCAGTCGCTGTATGTGGCTCCAGTCGTCCACTTTAAGATTGATGGCTTCCGGGAGGCCTTTACCGAGGTCCACTTCAATGCAAATCCGCACACAGGCTTGCATATTTTCTTTGGGTTCAATGCGATCAATATATTCACCGACTGCATTCCCAATAGCATGAACCGATTCATCTCCCTAGCAGTGAAGAGGGAGGTGAGGGAGCCGAACCTAGACCGGGACAACACTAGGAACATCGAGCTCTGGATCAAAATCTGGGGTCCATTTGTTGAGATACAAGCCCCTTGAGTCCATGAAATAGGGCCCATTTATGAAGATTAAATCCTTATCTTCTTTAGTTTCAAAGTGGAAGGTGAAGTACACTTTCCCACAGAATATGATGGAGATTTTCGCTTGTATTTTGTCGAACCAATTCCTTTCAACCCATCTTTGAATAGTTTTTGGAGATGGCCAGAGGCTTGTGAATTGACCTATAAGTCCTCTTTCTGCCAGGGACAGGACAACCATGCGTGGGAGAACTGGGGGCAGGCTGACCTCCTGAAGAACATCCAGCTTTTTGATAAATTTGGAGACTGTTGGTTGGGGGCAACGCTTTAATCAGTGTTGAAAAAGCCTGCTGAGGATCGATCCCCTCCGGTGGAGCTTCCAGAGGGGCCATGGAAGGGGCCGAAGCTCAGTCTCCTGCGCTGTGTTCGCCTAGGCCTCACGCGACTGCAGCTCGGGCTGTGCAGAAACCCTCGTCCTGTTCAGGAAACCCTCGTCCTCATCTCGTCTCCTGCTCTCATTCTTCTAACAACTTCCATTTGATGAATATTCTACTTGAGTATTAAATATACGATTTTTCATACAAAAAGCAACTAATAATGGAATTAAAACCCTATGGCATAGATCCATAGCTTCTCATACAATAATAGCCTCCAAGCTCTTATCTCTTTTTCACTGTGAAGCAACGATATGAATTTTAAAAGGCTAATAGAAACAAAACTAAACTGCTATTGAACTCACAGAAAACCAGTGGTCCAGACTCTAAAGCCTTGATGAGTTATAGACTATAGTCCTCAAATGAAACCTAGCCAAGTCACTGCTTTACACAAATCTCTTGGAAGCCTACCCCAGATACGCCGCTGTTGATCTCACAGAAAAACAGTGCTGCAAAGGCTGACAAACACAAACTATAGTCCTTAAGGTGGAAACTCAGCCCAACAGGTGTCTTATTTTTCATTGCAAGGAAGCCACATAAAGGATGAGTTGCAACATCAGAGTTAAAGTTAAATGTATTAAAATTTTTCCTCTAGGAGGGGATTGAATTCCAAATACATAGTCACAAAACTGATTAGTTTTAGCTTTTATGCATTAGGAAGAAGAAAACCTCAAATTGCTGCAAAATTGCCAGATAGAAGTCCAATATCTTAACAACCAAGCAATCATAGAAGTACCTTACAAGTGCAACTCCCAAGTGGAAATACAAGTATATGCTTGATCAAATACATTTGCACAATTCCGAGAACCTCAAAAATTCCTATAAATCAACTACAAAGGAGGACACTCCAGTATGTCTTCAAATCTCTTGGCTACCTTTAGTATAAATAAAACTAATACACCCATTTTCCATACATTTTAGTTGAAAGTAACTTTGATCCACTCCTGACAGTTGACTTCATGGGCGACTAAGACCATGAAAGCAGATGGTACCATAATTCTTCCCATGTAACCATGAAACATCCCATTTGAAAACAATGACCAGTGTAAACCCAAAATAAATACATACACAGAAAATATTACTTATTTCTTGGCCTTTCTTGTCCTCGCACTCTGTTTTTCACTGTGATCGCTTTCATCCTCATAATTAACATCTTTATAATTATCATCATCATCTTCCTCTTCTTCAGAATCAACAAACCCAAGGTGAGCAGCATATTTTGCCCACTCTACAATATTCTCTACCTCAGATTCTTAGATTATTTCTTCATCATCAACATGTTCTTCTCCCACATCGTTAAACCGACCCGAAGAAGAAGAAATCCCTGAAACCCTACTCCTTTCAAGCTTAATGGAATCCTGAACAGAAGCTAGCAACTTCTGCACTTGTTCCTCTTCAGAATCAATTTCATTTTGCTTCACAAAGCCTGTTTCTCTAGAATCACCGATTTTTTCTTTCTGGGTTCCTATTGTTGTCTCACGAGAATCGATCCCTTGACTTTCCTGTGCCTCAGCCAAACTCTGGGACTCACTATTTAAGATATTTTTGGCACTTGAAGAAGATCTCAATGCCGCCAATCTCAACGCAAGTTCTTGCCCTAAAATTTTCTCCTCTTCTTCATCAATCAAAACCCTAGATTTCCCACCAATTCCTTCGTTTTCTCTAACGTCCCCAACCAAATCTGGATCCTTCTCTAGATCATTCTTTTTCCCTCTGTCATTATCTATGTCGTTTTCTAAATCACTACCTTCCTTCTTATCTCTAATTTGGAGTTTGTTGGACTTACCAATTTAGAGTTTTGCAGGAGGAGGAGCTTTGAGCTTGGAATATCAACAGGGCAATTCATTGTCAAGTCTAGCGGAGTTGAAGCCTCCAACATCTGAATTCAGCGGTGAATGTAAGGGTTTGGTTGATCTGTGGGAGTCGAGATTAAGTTGCAATGCACTTTCATCTTGGAACTATGTGAGAAGTTGATTGACCTGTTCATCATTCTCTTCTCCTCTTAGCAACCTACTCCAAATTGTGCTGCTGGAAGACCTTCCGTCCATTTTATTTTTGAAGTGTCAAGGTTGTGTGTCTTCTGGTTTCGAAACTGCAACGCCTCTTTGCAGAAAATTAATAGGCTTCGTTTCTGGTTGTTCACACAAATAAATCCCGTGAAAATAGAAACGCAGAGTCAGCCGAGAAATATTTATTCAACCATTGGGACAAAATTGCGGAAAAATGAATGTTGAAAATTGTGTGCCACATGTCAATCAGAAAGTTCTTGCCCTAAAATTTTCTCCTCTTCTTCATCAATCAGAACCCTATTCCCGCCAATTCCTTCGGTTTCTCTAACGTCCCCAACCAAATCTGGATCCTTCTTTTTCCCTCTGTCATTATCTATGTCGTTTTCTAAATCACTACTTTCCTTCTTATCTCTAATTTGGAGTTTGTTGGACTTACAATTTGGGGTTTTGCAGGAGGAGGAGCTTTGAGCTTGGACTATCGACGAGCCAATTCATTGTCAAGTCCAACACGTGTATTTACATTAAGAATGTTTTGGATTCATTAACATAGCGAATCATAAGTTTTCATAAATTAAAAATGAAAATTCCTTCTTCATTTTAGTGGTGCTTCTTCTTAAGTTGATGTTGTAAATTTGAGGGAGTTGGTTTTTTTTTTTTAGGTTTGTTTAAAAATAATTTGAGTTGAGGTTGATAACCTTTCATATATAATGCAAATTTCATTATATATTTTCAAACAAAAAAATATATTATGTCAAATTGTAAGAGGCATATGTTTTTAAATAAAAAACCACATTAACATGAACAAAACAACCATGATAATTAACAATCTTACACATGTAGGAAATTTATACAAAGAAAAAAACGACCATGATAATTAACAATCTTACACATGTAGGATATCTATACAACTAGTGTTCACCAATTCTAGTAAGTGATGATACTTACCATGATATTACACCAAGTAAATGATCCCATAAATGTCCAAATGATCATTACCAATTGTAATATGGTGTATTGCAAATCATTAAATAATCATCATCAGTGGTATTATGGTATATTGCAACTCATTCTAATTTATGAGTAAAGTGCTCAATCCTTATTACAAAATGGGACTAGATTTGTCATTAAACTTAGAAATCTCTCTCATCTATATTTTAGTAATTCACAAAACTAAAATATTCCTTTTTGGCTTATTTGCTTATAAAATGCAATAAGTGACCTTGGCCATTGAGAACATGTCAACCAATGAGTTATGTTAAAACATATCACATTACTAATTAGCTTTACATTCCACATATTACAATCACTACTATCCTAACACATAATAAAATACATAATAAATGTGATGAACAAGTATATTTCCCATTTCACTTGTAATCATCCTTACACTTTAAATTTTATATTAACCTAAATGGCTTCTATTATCTTGTCTAAATTTAGTTAATTGTATAATCATCTCTCGGCACTCCTTTGAATAAAAACTAAATAAACAAGTCACTCAAATTATAGAATGAGGCATTTGGACCTTACATAGCTTATGAGACAATCACCTCAATGAATGTAGAAATAATTTGTAGCATGCAAAAAAATCCCTTAGGGATTAAGAAAGAAAACAATGCACCTCAAAATTGTTTAAGCACGTAGAGACTAAAGAAAATACACATTGGATAATCAATGAGTAACAAATACCAAAATCAATAATGAATGAAAAAACATGTAGACACATCCAGGTTTAAATGAGATATAAGACAAAAAAATTATGCAACTTTAAAATACATTTAAGTATAAGTAGAGATATTGTATTAGATATTCAATGCTAGTCTTGTGTTTTTTATTGATTTGAGTTTGGACAACAATGATGCCTACTTTGACTATACAAATCCCAAGGAGGAAGGACACAAACACACACATTCTTGAAGGTGATGAAACCTATCATAACTCAATTGCCAACTAGAAACGATGACAACTATCACTACTTACGACTTTTGAATGCAAATTGACTTATCATCATTATTCAAGGAAAACCATGCAACTCAAAATAACCCATTGGTGGTTCATAAGTGGGCAAACTTTTGCTCTTGCCAAATGCGTCTAAATCATTCACCATTGAGTTGTTTCTTACTTTCAAGGAAGATGATCTATTAACTTCTTAGAGGCAAATGCAAGCCTTACTCCATGACCAAAACACAATTTCAACTTAGATTGTATCTGCAAGAAGGCCAATATCGCTTGTGATCATCACTAAAGCTACCTCCAATAAAGTCATGTGCTACACACATCCAAAAATATGCATAAAAAACATAAAATTTAGAAAATTCTTAGAAAAGATTAGGCAGCCACCAACTTCAAAGCCAACACTAATTTCCACATGGTGTCAAATTCAATTTCCACATGGTGTCAAATGCATTGTAGAGCCATCGACAACACAAGTGTTTTAAAAGAGCAAGTGGATTTAGTTTTTTTAAGCATGGTCATTTTTCATATATCCTTGTGAGCTACATGTTTCAAAAATTGGATGTATTCATAGAATAGGATAAATGGTGTTAATTGGATTTAATTTGAATGGTTGAGAGGAAAGTGTTTATCCTTCTCTATTTAAATTAAAATCCAAGTTCTATTTTACAAAAGATGTGAAGTTGTATGGTTCGTTTTGTATATTATCTAAAATGTTTTTAAATTAACAACATAAATTCATTTTAACTGCATACTTATTAACCCATCTGGCCATAAGACTTTGGCCATGCATTCGCTCTCTCAGCGCGCTGACACTAACCACGATATGATGCTCTTATTGGTTCACCTTTGGTTGTTGTGCTCCACTGTTTGGCGTCTCATTAGTATTCAAAATGATTTATGGGAATGAAGGACGGGGATAATGTCAGGCTGAGCGACGTCCCTCCTCGAGCCATCTTTTAATACCTGCTACCTCCAACGCACACCAGTCGACTCAGGATACAATGAGTTTGGTGTGGTTAAAGCGTAGGAATTATGCCTCTAATGCTTCTCCTCTCCTCCCAGCCAACAATTGAATTAGCTTTCAACGATCTCTGGCATTCCTAACTCGCAGGGTGGTCATGGTATTTGCCATGCCCCATGGTCTCACTGTATTCATATCACCTTCAAGTCGGCTTCTCTGTTTCATCATTGCCCACAAGTTTTATCTCTGAAGGAGATACTCAGGGGCCGACACAATTCTATCCCTTTTCCTCTGCCTGTAACAAATTCAAGGATGGCAAAGCTAAGGCAGAGAAACCTACACATATTTGATGGTGTTTGGTATGAGAGCATGGCCTCTGTCAATGATTTACTTCCAACAAGCACATACACACTCCTCTCTAGTTATTACAAAGCCCAATTCATAGGTTACAAGCCTTATGGAACTGTGATTCACACAAAATTGTTCCACTTCATTTCTCTCTACTTCTCTTTGCAATTCAATGGCCTTGCCACCTGAACGTCTGAACTTACTCTTCTCGAGGAATTCAGCTGAGGGTTCAAGGCTTTGTGCATCACTCTTCAACATAGGAACATAAATTCAAACCTTAGTGGTAAGCTTTGTTTAACATTTTGCAAGCAACTTTAGGGTGGTGGGCAAAGATCGCTGAAGTAGTGGGACTAGTGGCTAGCTATGTTTGTATTGCTTTGATATATATTTGAAATTATTCAGTGCTGTTCATTTGTCATATTTTGGATATACACTGGGAGGATGTATCTTTTCATTTAAGGAAATGTTTAGGAAAAGTATTATGTTGCTGGAGTTGTGAATTGAGATTTTAAGAAGTTGCTTGGGGCTATTGTGAATATAATAAATTACACTGATAGTGTGGAATGTGTAGGAATTTTGCTTTAGAAGCATAGAATAGAGGCAACGGTATCTCCAACCCAGAGTGATTATGAGAATATATCGCTGATTGATTTCTTGCTGTCAAATTATGGCGGTATCTCCAACCGAGAGTTATTATGAGAATATATTCATGTTTCAATACTTTACTTTGTGTATCTTTATATATATGCTAGAGCAGTGATGGAACGATAGAAACCAAGAATAGTAATTTATATAATTTTGATTAAGAATTTATTTTATTTTGGGCAATTTATTGACTAGATTTAATTTGAATGATTAAATTATTATAATATTTATTATTTTGAACCAAAATACAATTCTTTCAATTTAACATTTCTATCAACCTCTATATCGCTGATGACACATCCAACACTAGACACCTAGCACTAACTCTTTAAATTATTAATTAAATCTAATTCATGGTCCACGCTTCGGGTACCTTTATCCTCATCGGTGGGTACCTTTATCCTCATCGGTCGATCTGCCACTCAGACGAAGTCAGGGCTCAAGTCCGGCTGTACATATTTAAAAGATTAAAAATCAAGGTCGGCACATCCATTTGGTCTCAATATAGAGGCGCCTATAAGACAAAGCATGAGATGCCGAGCAGACGAAGCATATTCGCTCAGGGCTCAATTGCCGCCGTCCATATTGTAAAAATATATTTAAAAAATAAAAATCTATGTCTGACGCATCCATCTGGGGTCCATATAGATATAGAAATGCCTATCTCTAGCAATAAATTACAATTATAAAATAATATTCCCAATAATAATATACCAACGTCAACCATGCACGGAGTCACATGCAGGCTACAGCGGGTTCCGGTTTCAATTAAAACTCTTTAATTTTCAATTGGGGAGGCCTTCTGGTTAATGTGTCCGATATCAATCACGCATCTTCCAAAGCGAAGATTTTATGGCCACCAACTCAATCTTCTGGGCCTCTACTTCTCATCCTCTCTTACTTCTTTGAAGCAAGAATCTCCACAACATGGCCGCTGCAACCGTGAATGGTAAAGATTGTCCTGCAACGATTGTCTGCGTGACAGGAGCGACAGGTTTCATTGCCTCCGGGTTGGTCAAGCGTCTACTCGAGAAGGGCTACACTGTCCATGCTACAGTGCGCGATCCAGGTAATTTCAATCTCACCCTCCTTTTATTCCAAAACTTGCCTCTTTTCATCTATTTTACAGTGTTTAAGCACTGTAAAATAGGGGAGCCATTGAATGATGCAGTAGAATTAAAAATAAAAGGTAAAGTTATTAGAATGTGGCCATTAGAGATTATATACGCTAGAGATTTCGCACATACAAATTTTGATTTATTTCTTCGTCATCGCAAAACTGCTATAAACTGATTTATTTTTGCATTTGTTTAATATTGGGTAAAACTACTCTGAACATTAATAATGAATCTTTGATCAAAATTTCTGGCCCCAAAATCATTTCATTACAAACTTAACTTAATTCAGAGAACAAGGCAAAGGTGACGCATCTCCTGGACATTTCTGAAGGTGGGGAGAAGCTCAAGCTCTTCAGAGCAGATCTAATGGAAGAAGGCAGTTTCGACGCTGCCATCAATGGCTGCGGTGCCGTTTTTCATGTGGCAAGTCCCGTCGACTTCGCTCCCAAAGATCCCGAGGTCAGTATCTTCGCCCCTTCAAGTCCCCATAACTTGTTATTAACAGTTTTGCACTCCTGCACACGGTAAGAATGTCAAAACAGAGCTTTTTTTCATATCACTGTTAAAATAAGTTAATTATTGAATGGAGAAGGTTTGGTTAAATTTAGAGTCAAGATGAGTTATATTTTTGAGAAGATTCTTCGGCCGTTTCGAACCAGTGTGGGTCATAGGTGAGGTTGATAATAAAAATAATGTTGATATCAATTTTATTTATAATAACTAATTGTAATAATAATATTAAGAATTATAGTATTAATAATATTATTTATAATAATATATATTATTATTAAAAAATAATCATGTTATTAATAATGGGGATAATAATATGTATAATGATAATAATAATAATATTAATAATAAAAATATTGATGTTAATTAATAATGGTGATAATAATATTAAAAATTATAATAATTATAATATTGGCAATAATAATAATAGGGTTCATGGTGTTCATCTTTCTTTTGTTCAAGGGATCACGGATAGGATTGCTAGGATTCTTAAGAAGCATAATGTCCCCGCCACCTTTAGACCTCTTAACACCATTCGTCCGCCACCTTTAGACCTCTTAACACCATTCGTAAGTCCCTCAGATTTGTGAATTCCTATTGACCCCAAGGACATGAAATGGGTTTATATTATTCCTTGTTCATGTGGGATCCCCTATATTGGTGACACTGGTCGCTCCATTAATCAAAGGATTACCTTAGGCATATGAGAACCAAGTCTTCCGCTTTAGCAGAGCATGTCGAGAAAACCAATCATCATGTCTGCATCGAGCAAGCGAGTGTGATTGCTAAAGTGTCGCAGTTCCATCACCATAAATTTAGGGAAGCCCTTGCGATTGAAAAAAGGCCGAACAATCTCAATAGAGAGGATGGCTGGGAGATCAGTAGTTGCTAGCCCTCTCCTCCTAGTCATTAGTCATTGTCTTCCTTTTTTCCTCTCCCTTAAATAAACTATTAATTAATTTTTAATATGATAATATTTTTCTAACACTTGAATTCTCTAATACTTATATATTAAAAAATAATAAATAAATAAATAAATAAAATAAAATAAAAAGCCCTCTTGAACTATTAATTGGAATAATTTAATTTATTAAACAATTATAAATTTAATTTAAAATTAATCTATTTATAATTAATTATTTAAAATTAATATATTTTTTTCCTTTAAATAGATTATTAATTAATTATTGTAATTTTTTTTTAACACTTATATTTCTAAAAACTCTTTTTTATTTTAAATATATATATATATATATATTTAACGTAATTTTAATTAGGTATAGTTACTATTATATATGCTTACTCTAATTTTAACTTTTGTAACTAAATAATATCTAACAATTTTAATCAATTTATCTAACAAATTTTAAATTAATTTATTTTAATTAAACTTTATAACTAAAATAATATTTTTTAAAGAACTTAATATCTAACGAATTTAATTAATTTATTCTAACAATTTAAATTAATCTATTTTATAATTTAACTTAGTATATTAAAATGATCCATTTAAGTTAACAAGAATATTAAATTAACTTATTTAAATAAATAAAGTTTATACCCCTTATCTAAGTCAAGCTAGCCGTTTCCTAGTCCAATCTATCTATTGTCATTCTAGCCATTAATTGTCTAGAAAATTGGGTCATTGGATATTCTGCCCTATCTATTTAATGTGCAATGAGAGATCTGCTCACTCAACTTGTGCCGATGATGAACTACACTGGTTGATTCGAAAAGCATCCACAAAAGTATCTCTATGTGATTTTCGCTGAAAAATCTATTTAATGTGCAATGCGAGATCTGCTCACTCAACTTGTGCCGATGATGAATCACACTGGTTGATTCGAAAAGCATCCACAAAAGTATCTCTATGTGATTTTCACTAAAAAATCTTCTAAAAATTGATATGGATCACAGAAGGCTAAATTCAACCAAATAAATTATAATCAAAGATTTAGCGTATGGTTTCACATCGAGTTATTTTATGCCAGTGGTTAGTGGAAAAAAGTTAAATCCCTTTACAAGTTCATTGTAATATCAATTTTTTGTGTAATTATAAAAGATCTACTACTTGTATTATTGCATGTGGTTTATTTGTGTTATATTATCCCTATCCCGTATAATGTTTTAAACTATATTTGACCAGCAAATCAAACTGTATTTGATCGGCAAATCTCTGTCATCGGTCGTTCACATTTAGCAATCTGAAATTGCCGCTGTGCAGAACGATGTGATAAAGCCCGCAGTTGAGGGAACCCTGAATGTTCTGAGGTCGTGCACGAAGGCCAAAACCGTAAAGCGCGTGGTTATCACATCGTCTACGGCGACGGCTTGGATAAACGAGTCGGAGGAGCAGAATCAGTACATTGACGAAAAAAGCTGGACAGACCTGGATTTCCTCCGAACCAAAAAGCCCCCTGCCTGGGTATACCAGACATTATAAAGCGTTAGAAGATTTGGCAGCAGTTCTTGTGTTGCTGACAAAATAAAATTTGTGACAGTTGTTTATTACTTGATTGTGTAGGCATATGGCGTTGCCAAGACGCTTGCAGAACAAGCAGCGCTGCAGTATGGAAAAGAAGATGCGGGGCTGGATGTGGTGAGCATCAACCCTGTGTTGGTGTTGGGATCTGCCATTTCGCCCATCGTCCCTTACACCGTTGATATAACCCTTTCTCTCCTCACGGGCAACAAACAAAACGTAGAAGCTTTGAAGGGGATACAGACGATATACGGCACTATTTCGTTGGTTCACATCGATGACGTATGCAGTGCTCATATTTTCTTGATGGAGAACCCCTCTGCAGAGGGCCGCTACATTTGCTGTGCCATCAATATATCTGTCCCACAGCTGGCAGACTACTTATCCAAACGCTATCCGCAGTACAATGTGACTACCCTGTGAGCATCATTATCAGTAGGGTATAGCATTTTTTATATTATTACGACTATGGATTTAAATTTGATCACTAGTATTGAAATAAAATGCTTGTACAGGTTTGATGATGTGCCACCGATCTCAAAGGTATACATTTCGTCGAAGAAGCTGGTGGAGAGCGGTTTCTCCTTCAAATTTGGGATGGATGAGATCATCGATGATAGTGTTGAATACGTGAAGACGAAGGGATTGCTTCTCTAATTACTTCACTATCACTCGTTTAATGAGTATCGGTGGGAATAACATCGCAAACAGAATGTTCATTTCGCTTCAATCCGTTGAAGCTGTTGTACATAAAAGTTCTATCTTTGGTTAACTTTTACACAAATATATGCTTCCACAATTGTAATTTTTTTTCAACATCGATTCATATTTTTCGTGAAACCTGCCAGTGCAATAAGAAATATTATAAAAAAAACTGAGAGAGGAATAATCTGAAAACATATGCCAAATACAACCTACAACCGCAAATTGCATATAAATAGCCCTAGAACATATGACAGATACAACCTACAACACCAATTGCACATGAATAGTCGGAACATATGCCAAATACAACCTACAACACCAATTGTACATGAATAGTCCGAGAACATATTATAAATGATGAATTCTTCGAACATTAGAAACTATAGCCCATAACTTGACAAAAATCCAGAATGCATAGAATGTTGAAATTGCCAACAAAACTTCCTAATAGTTGAGATAAATAATTTTCAATTTACATGGTTCTACCTGTGTATTTACAATATCCTCATAACCAATATTTATATCTGCAACCAGAACTATCAATCACCCAAAAACATTAGTTGAATAGGTATTCTTAACCTTATTATATATAATCAACAAACATGAATAATATTCAGTGACACCGTGTCAATCTTATATATTTACACTTAATTGTATTCTAACCTGAAAAATCACCGCCAACTGTTCATCTTCTATTCGTGCCATAGAATGCCGTAGCTTGTCCAACAATGTTACTGGAGCAGGGTAGTCATAATCTTTTCCATACTGCACTTGGGATTCTCATTGATCATCAGAAACTATAGAAATAGATTTTATTCATCCTAACATTAATGTAAGTCAAAACACTTTAGTTCTATGAACCCTAAGGAAAAATATACATGGCAAACCTTTGTCCTCCAAATAATCATCAAAAATGTAGATTGCTGTTGAAATGGTCAATGAACCACAACATATTAGTCGAGAACAATCTATTCAACAACATTCTCTGAAACAATTTCGTTTCTGAATTTACTATCTACGAAACCAGCCCTACACAGTTGAAGTAACAGAACATTCTCCAGAAAAAAGAAAGACATTTAAAAAAAATTCATACTCTTAACTATTAAATCAATTCAAACTATATAAATTAAATTAAACTGAAACGATAAAAAAATTAATGAAAAAAAAATTACGTCATAAAGATAAGATTGAGTACATAGTGAAGAAGCTCTAAAACCGGAACAAGAGGCCCACCAGATCTCTACTAGAAATTAGAGATTGATCTCAGTCCACTCTCATCATAATGTGTACAGTCTTGGAGTGTCCTCATTCCTTCATTTTAGTTTCTCTTGTTTGTGGAGGTTACGCGTTTTCAAAAGCTAATGTATGAGAAAACAATTAATAATGCTTTTCTTGGAAGTTACATGTCCGATACAATAATATATATGGTGAATGTACTATTGAAATTTGATAGTATTTTTATATATATA
Source organism: Pinus taeda (assembly GCA_000404065.3). Lineage (NCBI taxonomy): Eukaryota > Viridiplantae > Streptophyta > Pinopsida > Pinales > Pinaceae > Pinus > Pinus taeda. The sequence continues at coordinate 55,394 of APFE030622870.1, forward strand.
TATAAAATATATTGCTTTCATACATATAAGTAAGTAATGTTGGTTAGAGGTTAATTTTTTTTTATGTTGAATTAATTATTTTTATTTATCGGGGTAGAGCGTTATATATATATATATATATATAGAGGGGTTGTGGGAAGTGTTATTTATTGTGTTTTAATATGATTTTTAAGATTTATTATAAACATTGTGTTACAAAATTTTTATTTTTTCAATTTCTTCAAGATTCAAAATAAATATTACCACCGTGTTAAGTTCGTCGAGAGTTTTTCGACAATATAAATTTTATCTTAATTTGACTCCCGAATTGAAAGTTATGCCTATTTGAAGTTTAACCAATTATATCATGCCACATTAGCAAGATACTTCCACATGCCATCAATGTATAACCCATGTGACCTTGCTATGTCATATCTAGAAGTACTGAATCACCCATGGCCCCTATGTGGCATCCATGTAGCCTTTACCATCTTGTTTTTGGAAGTGCACAATTTTTAACCCCCTCTTGAACTGCGATCACACCACTTACTCGCTTTGACTGCAGTTAGGTCTGAACCCTGGCGGGAACCATATTTTGATTTTAAATTGTTTATTCTTGTGAATTTGGTTCTGTAGACCCTTCCTTGAGTGTGGCTCCAACTGCAAAATTTTGTTCATATGGCCATAGTTCTAATCTTTGAAAATTTAAGGCGAGTGATAACATTGGCTCCAACTAGGTATGATGTATTGGTAGCAATGCATCGAGAATCTACAGCTTAGCATCTTGCTCCTTGGGCATGGAGTCTTATTATTGAAAACTTTGGTTAACAAGAAGGAAAAACAAAAAAAATTAAAACAACACTGATTATTTACAGATAGCACACCGATATTTATAATGAATGGGAGGCGATACCTTTAGTGCTGGAAGTAAAGTTTGAGAAACTGCCCATTAGTCGACATCTCGAGTGCTTCACCTTCCAGGTTTTTCCAGCAGGAAAGTGTTATTTCCTTTTTCTTTTGCGATGTGAAAAGGTTGAATTTTCCGTGGTTTCCTTTGTATTCCCTTTTGACATCCCACCTCAGGACTAGATCCCCAGATAGGGGCCTGTCCTTTGTCTTTTTATCAAACAAATACTTCATTTTCTGTTCATAGTTGATCCTCTCTACTCTCCTATAGCTCCACTAGTTGATTTATCCTTCAAGTAAGGGAGTTCGACTCTTTTTCAATGTCTTGTAGGACTTTTGCAACGGGCATGACGAGCTGTATGGGAAAAATCATCTCTTTTCCATAGACCAATTCGAAAGGGGATTTCCCTGTGGATCTTTTAGTGGTGACCTGTTAACCCAAATGGTGAATTTCAGTTGGGAGTCCCAATTTCTCTAGCTTTTTGCAATTGTTTTCTTTAGGATCCTTACTAACATTTTATTTGAAGACTCAGCTAGTTTGTTTCCTTGTGGATAATAGGTAGTGGAGTGACCAATTACAATGTTGAATTTCTGACAAAAATTAATAAACTTAAAAACTTGAGCGTTATCAGTCACAATTTTCTTAGGACAACCAAACCTGGCAAGGATGTTTTCCTTCAAAAAATTTAGGACTATAGCATCAATTGCATTTCTAAGCGGGATTGCTTCCACCCATTTAGTGAAATAGTTAGTAGTTGCAAGTATCCACTTATGTTGGCTGCTAGAAGGTGGGTGTATCTCTCCAATAACGTCCAATCCCCATTGCTTGAAAGGATCTTCAACAAAAACAGGGGTTAGTGGGAGTGTAGCTAGTTTCTGCTTCTCGATGGACATTTTACACTTCTCACAGGCCCGAACATAAGAGTGAACTTCTCCAAATAGTTTTGGCCAATAAAAACTTGCTTTCAATATTTTATTAGTTGTAACCTTCCAACTATAATGCCCCCCACAAACGCCACCATGGAACTCATCAATCACCTTTCGAATTTCTTCCTCCACCAAACAAAGAAGTAGGATCCCAACAAGGTCTTTCTAATACAGTTAACCATTCGATATAACCAACCTTTGGGCCTGTAATCTCAACGCTCTATACTTCACTTTATCCAAGTTCTTCGGGAATCTTAGAAATAAAAAATAATGGATGATGTCTTTATACCGAGCAAATGCTTCATGTTCCATTGGAAGTTTTTGGACTACTATTTTGATCATCGGTTTTTGTGTCCCTTCTCCAACTTCTTATGTTAATTAGTTAATGCCCAAGGCTCGGAAATTTGACTCTAATAAGATTTTAGCCAGTCCTTGTCCTTTTATGAGTTTAGTGGGCTTAATATCCATGTCGTACTCTTGGATTTTAGCGATCCACTTACCTCTTTTTCCATCACTATCCCCTTGCACCAGGTTGTCTTTAACGGTCGTTGCCGGAACATAAGCTACAATGTTAGAGTGCAGAACATAAAATCTTGAAGCCTTCAGAGCTTTGACTAGTGCATAAGCCTGCTTTTACTAAGATATTATATTTTTGGCTACTTGTGTTCTTCAGTATTCTTCTGCAACAAAACAACAGATACAGTGTGAGGAGATGCGAAAGAGAATATGTAAAAAGGTTTTGAATAGATGGGGCTAACCAACACAAGTGTCTTTGCAAAATCTCTCTTAATCATAGAGAAGGATTCCTGAGAATCTGAGTTCCATTTCACTTCATTTTCCTTTTTCAACATTTATGTAATCTCTTTTACTATCTTTGCATAGTTGGGTATGAATCTTCTCAAGAAGTTAATTCTGCCCAAGAAAAATTGGACTTATTTCATATTCCTTGTTAGGGAGATATGGTTGATGGCTTCCACACACTTAGGATCAATCTTCACCCCTTATTGTGCTACTATGTGCCCCAATAGATTTCATTCTCTTAAGGAAAACTGAGATTTTTTAGGACTAAAAGACAACCCATATTTCCTGCATTTCTCAAAAGTGAGCCTCAAATGTTCAATGTGTTCCTCGTCTATTTTAGAGAAAATCGTGATATCATCCAGGTATACCACCAAAAATTTGTCATGTTCCCCCATGAATGTTATATCCATCGCTCTTTGAAAAGATGTTTAGACATTTATAAGACCAAATGGAATTCTAGCATACATGAGGTTCCCTAGGGCGTAGTAAATGTAGTTTTCTTTTGATCATTAGGGTGCACTGCTACCTAATTGTATCTTGAAGCCATCCATCATGGACATTCGAGCTGACCCGACGTCCATTTGTAGTATATAATCCATTTTTGGCCACGAGTAGTTGTTCTTTAATGAATCTTTGTTAAGGTTTCTGAAATCCACACATAACCTTATCTCCCCATTATTTTTCCTGACGGGAACCAGGTTTTCCACCCACTTTGAGTATCTTAGGGGTACAATGATCTTAGCTTGGAGTAATTTCCTTACTTCCTTCTCAATGGATGGGAGTAAAAGAGGATTGATCTATCTTAGTTTCTGCTTACAGGGCTTCATTCCATTCTTCAAAGGAATCTTATGCTAAATAATATTAGTATCAAATGTCTTTAAATCATCATATGACCAAGCAAATACATCTTTATAGTCTCTAAAAATATTTAGGTACCTTTGCTTGTATTGATGGGGGATTCCTTTTGACAGCTTGATCATTCGGGGTTCATTCTTTGAGCCAATGTTGCACTCCTTCCCCTGTTCATCGACTCCTTGTTCAATAGGTTTTGATCCTACGTCGTTGGATTTGAACAATCTTTCTAGAGGAACAAGACTACAGGGAATAATATTTCCCTTAAGTTGTGAAATTATATGCCTTGCGATGGTTTCCTCTCAAGTATTGGTTGTTCATCTATCACTTTTTTGTCCTCTTCATCGATCACCGAATTTGAGAATTTCCCATGACTTTCATAAAGCGTTTGATATGTTCATCGTCCTCGAACACCTACCAGTGCCTAACATTATCTGGCACTGGGGGTTTGTATTTGACTTAAGCCTTATATCTTAGAAGTGGATTTTGCAGTGGTTTAAAATTACTGGCAGTTATAGCCAATGAGTCAGCCATTCGATTTCCTTCTCTGGGCAGAAATTAGATGTTGAAAGCCAAGAATAAGTTATCCATTAAATCCCAAAAGTCATTTCTGTAAGCCCTCAACCTTAGATGCTTAGTTTGACATTGGTTCCTAATCTTCTTTACCACCATTTCAGAGTCTCCAAACATGGTCAAGCGCTCAATGTTCAAATTCTTTATTGTTTGTAGGCCCAGAAGTAAAGTCTCATACTCTGCCACGTTATTTGTTGCCTCAAATTCCAATTTGAATGAGAGAGGGATCAAGCTACCCTCTGGAGATATTAACAACACCACTACTCCATTGCCTTCCTTGGAATTCACACCATTAAAATATAACTTCCATACCTTTCCACAATCTCATAGCTATTGATCTAATTAGACCACGGGTTTCACTTGTGTCTCTTCCAAAATGAAATCATCCTCTTCTAACAGTAAACAAGATAACTCCCTTTCTTTCCCATATACAGGGGCGTTACTCGAACAATCGACTCTTGTAACTGTTTTAAAAAACCTTGATTCTCTATGTAGTCGCCTTTCTTCTGCACCAAAGACAGGAATGGCAGCATAGGTCAAATCTAGCTTGATGGAATCTTTGATCTTTGATCCCCATGACCTGGACAAAAGCATATCGAATCTTGCAGGGATGTCAACTACTACAATATCCATTACTACACTTTTTACTGGGATCTGAGTTAATTTCACCACTAGGTCTTTAATCATCCCTAAACACTTTACTGGTATGGTCTGGTTATTTGTAGCCCCAACTACTCCATGATGGATAATGGCATCAGATTGTGCGAAGCACCTAAGTCTAACATGTAGTTATTTAGCAGGAGGTCATGCACTACTAGGGTAACATAAAAAGGAGACACAGAAGGATCTTGTTCTTCAACATGAGGTTCAAAGACAACTATTGGCCTTTCTTCTTGGATATTCAAACTATCGTGTGAGTGGGTTGGAGTAGATGGGCACATGAACTGAGAAACTTTGGCCTTGTAAGTTGGTCATTTCAACAATAAAGCCAATGGGACCGAAATTTTTACTTTCTCAAGTTCTTTTTGAAGATTAAATATAGTAGGAATTTTTTCAACAGTGACGACCATGACAAGATATTTTTCTTTATCGCAAATTGGTTTAGATGGGGAAGGTGATTTCTCTACTTTGGGGACCTCCGATTTATGTATGAAATTGTAAAGATATACCAAAAGAAAAGTTGGCCAAAAGGACAAACTACAAAACATGGTTTTAAAAGGTACATTAAAACTACCATATCTTTTGATTAGTATGTTTGATTGAGGTGATTCAAAAGTTATTGGAAACGAAAAGATATAATACTATACTAGGAAATGATGATAATTATTTGAGATCATTATTGATAATGTATTAAGGTTAAATTTGAGGGTTTGGTTAGACCTCAATTAAGAATCAATGGAAATACCTCACTTTTGTGGGGATGAAGATAAAGATGAAATCAATCCCATGGAATGATTGAGGAAGAAAAAGAAATCATTTTCAATACCTTATTTTGGAAGCTTTTACTTTGGAAGGTGAAGCTTCTAAATGGTGGAAAAGCCTTGATGAAGATACTATATTAAACATCATTTGGAGGAAATGGAAGAATGGTTCTCAAAATATGGATCAAAGAATTAAAAATGGAAGTGATACATAAAATTCAAGATGAACTAAAACAAGTTAAAGAAGAGATCAAGAAGAAGGTTGATGAGCCATCTAATATCCAAAACCTTAATGAATCACTCATTAAGAATATTCAACAATTAAAATAGGGAAAGGGTAGCTATGAGATCTATGTTCTCAGATTCGAACATGCCCAATTTGATTAGTCAAAACATATAGATTAAGCATCTATTTGAGGCTTTGCCCAGCGAAATCTACGATATGTGTCGTCTTTATAAATTTTCTTTTTCACCATCGTTCCGCTAGATCTATTTGTTTCCTTCTATTCCTTTTTCATTGAATTTGTGCAATATTCGTTATTCCTCCATTGATCATAACGATTTTTTATATTCATTAATTTTGGCAGGGTCCAAAGGAATGATTACCAGTAAGTGGGTATATCAAACATGGCGGAAGAACAAGAGAAGAATCTAGCTCAGGCGTTAATTAATTCCGAAATAATCAAGATCCAGAATTGGTAGATTAGATTACGATGTTTGATTGTTTGTAAGACTTCATAAATACATATCACAAAATTTGTCAGGAAATAAGGTTTCATATCAATTTGGTTTATGTATCTCGTAAGAATTTGAACTTGCCCAAATCGCCGATGCAGGATGAATGGTTTTATATGAAATATATCTAGTCAGAATTTGAACTTGCCAAAATCGCCCATGCAGGATGAATAGATTAGGCATCTACGAAGTTTTGCAAGTAAATCATTGAAAGAGGACTACAAGTTACAAGACTATGGCATTTTATTTGTTCCAACCATCTTCCTTAGCATGAGACTGCCAAACAAGAAGATGGACAAACAAAGAGGAAAAATAGAATCCTCAAAGACATGTTGAGAATATATGTGATGCACCAACTAAAGAAGTGGGAAGAGTATATTATACTTGTAGAATTTTCATACAACAATGGGCATAAATAATCTCTAAAGATTATCCTGTTTGAGGCACATTATAGAAGGAGTTACAATTCTCTTATTATCTGGAGTGACCCAATGAAAAAGGTCCTTGTTGGGTCTGATATGTTAAAAGAAATGGAACAAAAAATGTAGGTCATCAAATAGAATCTAAAGGTGGCACAAGATAAGAAGAAAAGTTATAGAGATCAACATAGGGTACACAAAGAGTTCTAAGTTGGGGAACATGTCTATTTGCAGATTAAACCCAAGAAAAGTTCCTTAAATATTTTGTCGTGTGGCAAGTTGGCACCACAATTTTGTGGGACTTTCAAAGTACTTGAAAGGATAAGGCCTATAGCCTATGTATTTTCCTTACCACCTGTTAGACTCCATCTTGTATGTCAAATGTGAGATTGATTCTTCTTCAAAACTCTGTTTTGAAGAAGAAATAATTAAATGTGTTATTTAGAATATGTATCAAATTCTCCAGCTCTTCAAATGGCAGCGACTTCAAGCTCCTATCCCTGCACAAGCACAATTCAGAATATCATCAGCAATCAGAGACAAAGCGAAATCAAACAAAACACAGTTTTGCATCCAAATGCCAGAAATGCCAAATATACAACACGCTCAGTTGTTGTAGGAGTTTGATGGTTATATACAACACAAAGGGTGATGATGAGACATGGATTCCTTTGAGTTTATCAGTTGGTTCTTGGGTTAAAATAGAACCTTTAATAAGAGAAAAGCATAGAGTAAAATGGCAATGTTTTGGAGATATTAATTATCATTGGAAGGGGATAGTATTGTAAGCTCATGTCTACAAAATAAGCAGTGTGACCTTCCTTCATCAGGTATAGATGACAGTCTTTGCAAAACCTGTGGTATTGATGAGTGCGCTGATTGTCTTCTAATATGTGATGCCTGTGATGGAGCATATCATACATATTGCCTTTCACCTCCAAATGAAGAAATTCTAAGTGGAAGCTGGTACTGTGCTCCTTGTTTTGCAACTGGAAAGGAATCGCCATAGGTTGACTTATCCCATCGAAGAGAGAAAAATGTGCAAAGCACAGAAAACATTGTCTATCACTGCGTTGTTTGTGAGCGGCTAAGCAAGATGCAAAATGATGAACTTTACAAACAAGCAGAATCTGGAATTGGTAGGAAACTGGAGGGACTAAATTCTCAAAGGGAAGAGGTAGACGTGACGGAAATGCATGGTAGGGATTGCAAATTACGCAAAATCTGTTCTGTAGGTAACGAAGAAAACGATCTTCTAGTGGAATGCAATAACATCGATTGTTTTTCTAAGTTTTACCACTTGAGCTGTTTGAAACCACCATTGGAAGCTTGTCCTCCACCTGGATGGTATTATCCCTCGTGCCTTTGTAGAGTTTGTCTTAAAGATGAGAACGACAACAGTGTTATCCTTTGTGATGATTGTGATGAAGGTTATCATATATATTGTCTAAAACCTCATCTGGCTTAAATACCAGAAAGTAAGTGGTATTGTTCATCTTGTCAGCATAAACAGAGAAGGAAGAGAAGGAGGAAAGGCCTGGAAGCGCAAATCGGTATCTCGACCCGATTAGTGCAACCACATAAGGCATTTGAGGGCTCTACTTGTGTCCTTTCCAAGGAACCATCTTCGATAGTGACACAAAATTACTGTATCAAGATGAAAATCCTGAGCAGATGAGTGAGCAGAATCAAAGCAGAAGACAAGAAGGAGCAGCCTCTGCCACCGAAACTATACCATAGATCCTACCCACTGTCAAAGGCTCACCTCTACTATAGCGTATCAAGGCTATTAAGCCAAGATAACATAAAACAAAAAGCACCATAACCATGTAACCGATAGAAAGAGTTGTAGCATCAGAAACCCGCAACGAAGCAAGCAAGGCTTCTGTCAATACGTCCACAGATCCCCCAGATTTAGTAACATTTGAACCACCATCAGAGTGAAGCACACCAGTGCTCATATTCCCTTGAAGTAGCTCCTTGGTCAGGGCACTTGCTGACATATTTGCAGCTGACTCGAGACTATTCTTTAAAGTAATGTCAGAGAGAGCCAAATCTGACCCTGAAGAACTAGACATTCCTGCTGTAAGTAATGCACTAGATGTGGTGATAGCAAGTTGAGATGCAATGGAAAGATTATCAGAGAAATGGAGGATCTGTATTTTGTGATGTGGCAGTCAATTGCAAATACTCCGGCATTCGATCCGTCTTTAGAATATATGCGGTGGATTTACTCCAGATTATCAAGTTCTTTTCCTAATTTCGTTAAAGTGGCAATGCATATCCGGAAATTTGAGAGCAGTTGCAAAGTGGCATTCATAGGTTCGTTTGCCTATTTCTGTCTTCACGCTGGAATAATGGAAGGCTTTCTATCTTTAAGAGAAAATGGAGGATTTTGTTCTATCTTCAAGGCTTTAGTTGAAACATCGCCCCTGTTTTGGGGGTCGATCTGTTGTTTTTTCTAGAATAGTTTATTTAATGTATTAAAAATAATCATTTGTGGGAGGGAAAGAGTGAGTAGAGAGAAAATTCCGAGAGCTGGTGGAGAACAGAGAGCTTTTATTGTACAGTATTTGACATAGATTTAATGAAAAATACAGCTATGACCCCTGAGATTCCTGCAGTATGACAATTTAGCATAAGTTTTCCTTCTGTTTCATATGTAACCTGTTATGTTTTCATTTCGCTTCATGATCATTTCCAATTGAACAAATAAAGTGTTTAGGTAGAATTCATAATATTTTATGCTCTGCATATAAGTTTGTTCATATTTAATGTTTTCTTCTGTTTGACAAGGATTCATCTTCTATGCCCTTGTCAGCTCCTCAGCAGTCTTGCCATTCCATTTAATCTCAATTTGATGTTAAATTTCTTGCCTACCTTGCCTCAGGGGATAATATGTGTTCTTGATTACATTTCTCTGCTCAAGCTGTTACTTTGCCCATGCAGCCCAGAAAAAACCCCATCATTTTACTAAAACCCCCTTTTTATCAATTTACTAGCCTAAAATCAATTTCTTTTAAAGTCATCTCAGCCCCTTTGAAGACTTTTTGCCGAGATAGACCGGAGAGAGCCCTCTCCTGCCCCGTAGGGCTAGCTACGAGGCTAAGTGGTTTGATGTTGCCTTGGAGTTTACCTTTTTCAGCCTGAGGTGAAATTTCAAGCTCTAACACCACCATCGGTGAAAGTACATGATGTTTTCATTGTTTCCTTACTTAAAATATATATACTACAGATGCTAATCAAGTAATTGGTTATTCTATGATACAGGTGGAACCTCTATGCATTCTGGATCAGAGACAACTCACACTCTAGAATTGAGCAATAAATAAAATCAAGGTGCAATGGAGGCAACATATCCTTCCCTATTTTCTAAGTGCATCAACTTGTCAATGCAATGTAAATGTTTTATAGGGCTATGTGTATAAAGCTCCATATCAGCTGTGTTTGTTTTGTTTAAGGCTATTGAACTCCAAGGACATTGTTCCTCCTCAATGGGGAGGGGACTGTGATATCCCATGGTTAACAATTTTACCCCATGTAAATAATTGTAATTATTCTAAATAGCTAAGAAAGGGACACAAATTCCATTGCTTGAGGAAAATGGTTTTTTAAGAAAACAAGTTGTTATTTAATAACAAACCTAGTTGGTGGAAAAAAACTTAATGTGTTGACTATGCATTGAATCCAATTGAAATGGAAGGACTAGACCAAATTTCCTTTAGCCAACTACAAGCAAAGAAAAGCACAAAAAATTAAGATAAACATGGACTACACTGTCTAGTGAAGGGATGTTACACAAGCCATGAAGGTAATAGGGGCAGTTAATTAGTTTTATAGAAACAAGGGAGAACTCGACTAAATGAGGGAAAAGGTGAGGAAAAAGGAGAACATTTTTTAGTTGAGAACGTGTTGTAGTGGCTACAACCACTCTGCAAAATTTTGGCTTGCACTTAATTTTAGAGCCTCCCTTGAGAGTTTCACTTGATGGATGCACACCCTCAGGTACACTCCGTGAGCTTGTGGGAGTCTTTGCATCTACCTTTCTTGTTCATTTCATTCAAGTTTTGCATGTTGGTGTGTAAGTCATTCTTGTGACCATGTTCTAGTTATGCCCAAAGTCTTCCCTTTGTGTGTACTTGTTGTGTTCGCTATGAAAGCATCTGTTGCACTCACACATAGAGTCACATTCACTGTCGTGCGAACGTTGTCTCGATCAATGAATGGTCAATCACAAGTGTCACACTTGTCGCTTGCACGTCGGTCAGTCATGTTGAACATGTGTGTATGGATGGTTTGATTCATTTTGTTGTTGACTCATGTGAGAGTGTGTTTGCATGATCACCTATGCATCTTTCGATTGTTCACACACTTAGTCATTTTTGCTAAAATTTTGACGACCGGACTGCCCTCTGACAGCCGGACCATCACCCACAATCGAATTGATTAACTATCAACTAGAACAAGTAGAAGCACCAAGCAAGTCTTTTCAAGATGCACTACTCACAAGTAATTCAATCAACTTTCATGTTGACCACCTGAACAGTCGGACCTGACAGTCACCTCGGGACTGACTCCCCTAAAAAATTACGCAGCGGCCACTGACCTTACCAACTCAAATGACTGAGGAAATTGCACAGACAAGGTAGATAGACACCAACTACCCATCCCTGTCTCCCTCAACAAATTGCGCAGTTTTCCCAGTTAGTCATCCTGACTGTCGACTGACTGCTCATCCTAGAAATTGTGCAGTTTTCATGAGCAGGCCTTCTGCTGCCCAACAGTCCGCTTAACTTAGAAATTGCGTAGACATGATCAACATTTTGGCCTCCCAACCTCAGTATAGTTCCCTTCGCTAGCAGCTCATAGTAGCAGACTACTAGTTCCTCTCAGGAATTGCGCAATTTCTGTTGCCAATGACCCAATAGCCAACTGCCATTTCCATATGGGAATTATGCAGTTTTGGTTGCCAGTGACCTAGCAGCCAAATTTCAGTTCCCTCTTGGAATTGCGCAGTTTTGACTGTTAGTTTCCCAGGTAGTTCCTCCCAAACACTGCGTAATCTCTGCTCACTGATCCTCCTTGCAGCCTGACCTATTCCTCTAGAAAATTGCGAAATTTTTTCCTTCCAATCCCTACTTCTCATTAGTTTTGGAAACTACACATATTCTGCCTACCTTGCCTTCCTGCAACCTAGACTGTCAGTTCCAAAATTTCTGCGATTTTACCTTCCAGCTGAGTCGGACCTCACAGATAGTCACTGTTGAACTGGATTGCTCATCTCCATCAGTCAGTGACTCTTGTGCAGTTTTCATCAGCGGTTCCTGGAGCCATCATCCTGATTCACAACCTTGCTGCCTCTCCTGGTCACTTGCATCTGAAATGATCATATGTCATGGTATACTAGGAGTTTTTGGATTTGATGTCGTCTCGCCATGAGTATGTGTAGGTAAAGGTGCACCAACAAATATGGCGCGATGAAAAATGTGATGAATGAAGGGAGTGCATGCAGAAGGACATGTTCACCAACGGAAAAATGAATGATGCATGTGAAGAGATGTTCTCGTGAACGGATGATCGTGCAAAGAATGTTTCGTGGACGAACGAACAAGAAAACTTGCAAGACGTGCTCATGGATGAACGAATGGACAAACATGCAACTTTCATGAACAGATGAGTCTGTCACGCCTTCCAACATGCAAGCAAGAAAAAACATGCCAAGATTCATTAAGAGAACCAAATACCATTGATAAGTCTGCACACTTTTCCATGTAGAGGTGAAACTATGATACATTATGAAGACATCCATCACCCAACAACACTGTAGCTCGACATGCACTCCAGCAACAACATGAATGTACCAGCATTGTCATGTTGAGTCATGTCGCCCACATCTCTACTATGGGCTATGTTTTCAATCAATGTAATGTAACATGGAAGTCCAAGAGACCCACTTGTTGTACAAAAAGTTATGTAAAGTCGAAAAGTCATGGAAGTCAAACAATCATGAGGGTAATCAAACAACCACAAGGGTTATTTTCACCCTTGCCTATAAATATCCCCTCATTTTTATATGCAAAGGACTTTTCACCTCAGCTCCTCCCACATAGCCAAGAGAGTCTGTAATCTTTTCTTTGAGTAAGTAGTGGCTCCAATGCCCGCAATCGGGGTTAGTTATGTATGGTGTAAGGATGTGTCTTGGAACTTTCACTTAATTCAGAAGCCTGCTAATAGGCCAGGACGTTTTCACACATGTATTATACTTGTTGTAAGACTAATCTTGAACACTTATAATGCATGTTGCTTTAACCTGTGTTGAATAGTTGAACCATTTCACTTGTTGTAATACATAATCTGTTAATGGAAATTTGCTGTATATGTAGGCTTTAACCCCATATAGAAATTACCTGCATACGAATTCTAAAACACAAGAAATAAACAATGTGAGAGCATAACACATAAAACATATATACACAGAGATTTTCCCTTGGATCCCAAAACTGGGACTACTAGCTTGATTTTTCATTATATTCCTTTCAATGTTACAATACATATTTATACATGCTGAAGCATCCAATACCATGGACTGAAAAACATCGCATCCAAAACCATGGACATAAAACCATCGCGTCCAAAACCATGTGCGAAAATCATGCACAAAACCGTAGCTAGGTCCGCCCAACCTAACATAGGGTCCAAAACCAAAATTTTTTGGGGCGCTACCTTGGACCCCATAGAGTGGGGTTACCTGCACCCCTCAAACCCCTTGTGACTCCCCCCACTATGCAATCGGTGCAACGAAGGGGGGGCTTCCCCCCCTTCTAACCCCCCGGTTAACTATGTGGGCTAGTCGTGGAAAGAATATAACACAACCCAACAATATATGTTGGTAAAGCTGTCTCACCCATGGTAGCTATCTCCCTAGACACCAGACAAACCTTCCACATAAATCTTGTTGTAAAAACTGTTTTACTCGTTCAGACTCTTCCGTTGAGTGTTTTATGTATTATCTTACCTTGTGTGTTGTGACTGTTGCATTTGTGTTGACTGCTCCTCCAGAAGTTGTGCATGTCTTGTTGTGTTGTGTGTTCCTAGCCGAGTTAGGAATTCATCCCAACCAACTTGGGACTCGCTCTCACCCTCTCCCCTTAAAGTGGAAGAACCATTGACACGAGTACACTAGCACTTACCAGGCATGCAAACCTCACTTCTCGAAGGCAAAGCAGACCACTCTTCTGTGCTGACAAGAAAGAGTTGAGGCAAATCCTTAAGACATTGGCAACCAATCCATCATACTGGATGGGACTCCCACACCAAACGGTGTGAGGTCTAGTTGGTACTTCATACCGGGTTGATACCTTGAGTGTTGACGAGTCCAACATCGTTAACATTTCTGGCGCTAGAAGGAGAGTAGCCATTTGTATATGGATGAAATTACCCTCACACTCATTCATCAACCATCTGGTAAACGTAGTAACTCACACTCTCTCTCACCAACATGGGACTCTACGGTTGGTTACTCCTCACATCCTAAGATTGAACACGAGATTCCATATCAACACCTTCACTCCATTTGTCCCATCACTCGCCAGTTCATGAAAGTAGTCAGACTGATCCCATGCATACAACATCTTCCATACACATCAAAGAAGTTGAAATCCACTCCCATAGGAGTTGTTGTATCATTCGTGGAAGAATCAGTCCTTGTCACACTTGAAGGTTTGACAGAAGCTATTGAAGATGGAGAGGAACCTCCAGTATTCCAACAAGTGAACGAGATACTCTTGTGATCTTGGGGTCAAACTCCGGTTTAGGAGGTGGAGGGGAAGGCAGTGGATGAGGAGGAGGCATAGACAAACCAACAGACTCAGATCCGTAATCATCAGACTCTGAAGGAGAGGAAGAGTATGAGGAAGAAGAAGAGATGGTTGACCCAAATAATGAATGGATGACTCAAGGACCATTTGCTCTCCTGGATTTTCTACACAAGATGGTGAAGCGAGAAGAGAGAATGAACATTAAGTTCAACCCTAACAACATGGTGAAGGAAAAAGATCACTTCAACAACTTCTACCTACAGCTGCAGACCCTTGAGGTATGGTATGAAGACGTAGCATGTAGATTGTTTCCATGTACCTTGGACGGTCATGCTGCTGCATGGTATCATAGCCTTCCACCAAACTCTATACAAAATTGGGGTGCATTGAAACGCATGTTCCTTGAAAATTTTGTTGATGACAAGACCCTAGCCATGCTACTCAAAGAATTGGGAAGGCTCAAGATGGAGGGAAAAGAGAAAGTAAAAGACTTCAATCAAAGGTTTACTCGCATATTGAACAAGTTTGCAGTAGACACTAAACCTCATGACTCCATCATTGTTGATTACTACACGTCCGCACTGTGACCAGCATTGCGTAGTTCGTCAAGCGAGCTTCAAAATCAACACTCTTAGAAATTTGTGAAGAGGCTATCACTGTTGAAAAAGAACTGTGTACAATTGGAGTCATTAAGGATTACGAATCAACGAAAGACTCCAAGGATGTGAGCAAGAAGCCCCAAGCCATGGTGAGTAAGGGTAGAGACAAGGAAGCAACCGATATTGAGACCCTCACTTGCCTTGTTAAGAACGTGACTACAGAAGTGTCCAAGCTCAAACAACAGAAGACAAACACATTTTCCAACAACCATCCACCGAGAAAGAGACAGGAGAGCAACTCATCAAGTGGCTCATCAAGCAGCAACTGGTTCACTTGAAAAATTGTGCAGAAGCTTGTGTTCCAACTCGAATAGTGTGCAGATACTAAGTTCTATTCTTTCCACAAAGAACATCACCATGAAAACTCTTGTTTGGACAGGAAGTGAGTTGTTACCTCTATCTGCAGTCATAAACTTGATGTAGAAAGAAATAAGTAGGAGCAACCGGAAGACACTGATGATGATGTAGAAGATGCACCTAATGAAACATCAAGTTCTGGGCATGTGGTGAACACATATCAGTGCTCACAAGCGATTTAGAAGACAAACACCGAGAAACAGCCCCAAAAGAAAAATGATAGTTATAATATTAGGAGTAAAGGGGCTCCCTTTACACTTGGGGAAATGCAAGAGAAGGTGAGACTGCTGATGAGGAAGGCCCATCCACCAGCTGCCCCAAAGAAGAAAACAAAAGGCAAGTCCAAGAAGACATCGACAGATAAGAGTACATACATGAGAAACAAGCTGTAAAACACTCCGCCAAACAACACAAACATCCATTCCACCTTGGACACCTTGGAGAGTCTACCACCTATGGACTACAACATTATTGATGACATGAATAAAAATAAAGCAAACATCAATTTTTTCGAGTTAGCGAAGATCCATAGTTAGTGGGACATACTGCTGCACGTATAGGAATAGACAATAACGGGCAGCGCAACCTCTACAAGGAAAGGGGGAAACACACTTCCCGGATCACATTCTAATGTGCTCAGTGCACTTCGGATGGAAGAAGCAAACTCAGGTTTCACTCCATTCTTTCTATCCTTTGAAATATTCAACTACAATGTTGACAACTGTTTAGTTGATTCAGGCGCAGCTACAAACATCATGCTGTTGGCCGGATAAATCATTCTTGCGGACAAGACTGATCTCCCTAGTATCAAAAGATATCTAGCAACAAGCAGGACAAGAAAATCTACCTTTCTCTAAACATATTGCGGTTCATTAATAAAAACTAAAGAGGTGTTTTAGACCCTACCTTAAGTCCAACGCTAGTTTGTGGAAGCCATGCTTCGACCATCCAAAACAGTTTCCTTTTGAGAACCTGCAATCACAAACAATCACACATCAAATAACACCTGCATAGCTAGTATAATAAATCATATGCATCAAGGTGATCAAGGAATCCATGAAATAAACCATAAAACACAACTTATTGAGAAAAATAAACTTGATTGTATTAACTTTGAAACAAAAGAACTTTACAACCTTTGGTGCCTTGATGCTGTACAAGCTCTTCCCAGGGTCCAAACAGGAATCTCCTCTACTTTGACAAGCCTCACTCTCTTCCAAATGAGATCAAAAGGTATGTAATATCTCCTCTCAGAAGCTCAATTAGGAAGACTAAGTTCTAGCAGCATTTCACCTCAAAAATATTCAGCTTTCAACCTCCCCAATAACCAGCCCAATGCTTGATTTTATAGTGCAAAGGAAGGAGGTTATAGGTCCACCTATGAAGGGATAAAGTCCTCCTTCAAAGGGATAAGCTCCTCTCATCAAGGGGTTAGCTCCTTAAGCTATGGGATGCATGAACCTTAAAGGAGCGAACTTGCCACCTCAAGATTTCTTCTAGAAGCTTCCAGAAATGACTCAAAGTGAGTTTTTAAGAATGAATTTTGCCTTTTTGACTTTTACAGGGGTCTGCACCCTTTACACAGAGACAAAGTGGTCAGGTGCGCAAGGGACATGACCATTAGGTGTGGGACCGCAGGTAATGCTAAGATAAAGTGCAAAACCAGAGTTTTAGAGACATTTAAGGGCTTTCCTTTATTTTCAAGGCTTGACATGAAGAACTGAGGTTTAAGACTTGCAAAGGAGTTAAGTATGAGTGGTGATAGACTCACACAGATTGCAGATGTCATGGTAACAATTTTTGTGCAACAGATTTCCCTCTAAAGTGCGAAGTCTGTAATAGATGAGGATAGTATTTATCATCGAAGAAGAGTGAAGTACTTTATCATTTCAAGGACCCTGGTCGGAACCTGTAAAAACATTCAGTACAAAATATATATATGTGAACATATCATCGCTGAGGTAGGCATTCCCATTCTTAGATCAAAACTGACTAGAGAACTAAATAAACTGCTCTGATACAGGAATGGTTTTGTAATACATCACAAGTATAGACATATGTAGACACAGCATGGGTGCAACCATCTGTTTATGAATAGTCAACTATATAATGAATAACAAAATTCCTTGCAGTTTGGATGGTGGAAACTAGATTCAGGGTCTTGATTTCTGCTTCCCGAACTAGTACGATTCTATCCATGTGAATGAATGTGTCGAAGTCGAACATGGTAGAAACCACTTGATTACTAGTCAATGATGTGGACTATTAACAAGTGTGAGAGAAACCACCAGTAATGTCAAAGGCTCTCAAAGTACTCAGTACAATCCATTAAATGTGAATAAATAAGTTGATGTCGAACATGTCACAGAATCCTTTGATCGAAGGTCAATGATGCAACTTGTCGTCGAAGGTAAGAAACCTGCCATTAAGGCATGTAGATTCCAAGGTAATGACGATTTCTAGATCATCTTTCCAGATAATGAGCTGGAGTCGATAGAAAGCGATCCGTCGTAGGAAAGCCTACAACATGAAATCATAGATCAAGTTTTGAAGAAATATATTTGGAAAGGAGTAACTCAGGGATGGTAAAAATGGATGACATATATTTTGCAAATGAATGGTTTATTTAAACTGACCTCTTGAACACATAACAACACTACAGATGGTTTGGTGACAATTGACCCAAATCTAATACCCAGAAACAGACTGAAGACTTTCAATATGGTTTGATTAACTGTTAGGCAAAGGATTTCCCAACCCAGGTGAAAAAAAAGTGTCGTGTTCAAGAGTGGTTAACTGCTTTTCTAAACACAAAGTATAACAATCAAGTTCATTTTTCTCTCTTTTTCCCCACCATTTCTGGCAAGTACCTCTTTATTTTTGACAAGCTTGAGGAGGATAACATTTGCTTGATTATAAGCTCATCCTTCGGATGAGTCCAACTTATTTTAAAATTCGAACCTTAAGAAGGAGTGGTCCGTTCCTGTTTAGATTGAATAGGTCCAGTACCGTTGAATTTTAACGAGTCCAGTATAGGAAAAACTCGGTGTTTTTCAATTTTAGGGAGTCAAAAGAAAAACTTAAGGAAACTCCATGGTTGTCCTTTCTCGTAAATTTGTGTCCCCCAAGCCCGAAAAAGTATAAAATAATACTTGAGAGAACCGCTTGACCATTACGATCAAGGAGTACTTTTCATAATTAGTGGCCCTGATCTGAAAAAAGTGAAAAGCAATCAAAGACACATCGTTTTATTACCAATATCGAACTTGAAACGACAAAAGTCCGACAATCTTTTCATGTTTATACAGTCATAAAAGAGATGAAAGTGGACCATCCTTTTAATTCTGTTTTAACGAATTTAAAAAGAAAAACTCGGCAATCTTTTCATATTTTACGAGTCAGAAAAGAGCTTAAAGAGGACTCTAATGTTTTTTGTTGAAAATGATCAATTATCCCTGAAAATCCAATATTCTGCATAAAAAAAACTCAAAAATTGCTCATACATTTTTAAAATAAATAAAAATGTATTAAAAAGTTACCTTTTTAATGTGAAAAATAAACAAATTAAAAATTCATTTATTCAAAAGATCTTATAAAAAGGGCTTTTGTAAATTCATTTTTACCGTTTGACTTTAGAGTAAGAAATAAGAGCTTTTGGGTAAGAAACTTCCTTTTAAAATTGCAGAAAATTCGGCCGTTGGAATAAAAAACCGTTAACTCCAGGTAATCCACATCATCCATATCTTGCATTTCAACCATTTAATTTTCATTTTAGGGCTTTAAAGATTAATTTTTGAAGGAAAATTTTGTTTAAAAAACCGCTCGCAGGGGTCCGCAAGTGCAACATGCGGCCCCTGCGGACCCCGACTTTTTTGTACAAAGAAAAAAGTCGGGGTCCTGCACCTGCTCTTAAGGAGGAGTGCGGACCTACGCACTGTCCCTAACTAGAGGGTGCGGACCCCACGAAATACAATGGGACATGCGTACTGGTCCCATTGTCTACTTATCCTTTTTTAGTCTCGGCATCTGTGGGGATTTTGGGATTTCTAGCGCGACCCCAGTATGTTCAGGAACATCGTGTACCATGTGGGTTGGTACAGCCTTGCCGGTGGTTCCTTCTTCAAAGCCCAAACCTGCCCTAGTACTTGTCATCTTGTTTGTACTGTATGCATTCTTTCGCGAACATAGGGGCTCGAATATCGCTTACCGCTCAACACTCTGTGCTCTATTCAACTGCTCAAGTCTTAAGTGAACAAGTGTTGCTTGTGGCTAGTCCCTAGAGTTTTATAGCACCTTTTGAATTCAAGTTCGACTTCTCCCCCCAATTCCGGGCCATCAATGCTTTCTTGGCTGCAGATTTTCCAAAATCTTGCCCATAACTGTTGTCTTAAATGTCTGCCACTCGCTCCATTTGGTCTCAAACAGGACATCCCAACATGAACAGTGGCACCAACAGTCACTTCCTAACCTACCCACGCGGTAGCACAACCCCCGTGCATAGGTGCGAACCTTGTGACATGCTGACTCTGTGCACACCTCCCTTATCGCGCACCTCCCAAACAGACTCTTTTATAGTCCCGCGCTCTCTTTCAACTGCATAGAGCATGGAGACTATGATTTCTATGACTAGTCAGGTGGTCACACCACCTGTGTGAGGCTCCATATCACCTTTCAGTATAGTCTGCAAAAAATTCTCAATTGCCCTCGTGATAGTCGTTGCCGCGCGCTCTATCATATGTAGTATGCTCCCCTAGTTACTGCATTTGGTGAGATGCGGTCGTAGCCATGGTAGTAGAGTCATAAATTCTCAGCGATAGTCTTCTAAGTCATGAGTATGATCACTCGTACCTTGCTTTGTCATCGTTGGTTTATCGATGAGATGTGCTCGCTTGATCTCGTTTTCCAGCCTCTTGACTTCTTCGTCCAATAAAATTCTTTTCTTCCTCAGTCGTACCCGGTCCTTTTCAAGTTCACAAGGTCTAAGGTTCCCTCGTTGAATGGCTTCCAGAAGTCTTATGTGTTCTACCTCGCGTAACTATGTGATGTCTTTGTCTTGGGCTTCGTGCACTGTCACGCCTATAGGTGCTATTATGTGTGGATTCATTGTTTCATGTCCCTCATAAATTGCGGTCCCTACCCTATTCCTCAACCTGAGAATCATTTTCGCAGTTAGGTTTTTGTACATGGTCCTATAGACCCATCAAAATGCTAGTACGTGTAGGTCCCAGTCAATGCGTTTCACCAGGTGAACCCTGTTCAGCACTTTGCACACCCTGTCGAATGCTTCTCCGTGGATAATCCTTGGCATGCTTCGCCTTTCCTGCTACTGTGTTTTGTTTCGATTCTCTATTCTAGGATTGGTGTATGCTTGTGTGGGCTGCATGTCATATGACTGTACCCATTGGGAAAGGTGGGCGAGTGAGTTATTCTACCCATAGTAACTAGCTCTCATCCTTAGTTGGGGTTTTCCAAATCGTAGGCGCATCATCTTCTTGAATTTGTGCTAGTCCTAAAAAATCCCTTGATGTGTACCCCACCATCCTACGGGCATTGTGTGCAATGCCCATTTCAGATCATCGAACCACTGTTGTTCTAGTACTGCGCTTTTAAATTTGTTCAGGAATTCATCCACCGCTGTCAACCCATCATATGTAGGTAAATCCCTTGCCTCTGTTGTCATGCAGCGTAGTGATCTAACCATCATGTTGCAATTAAGCGTTGTTACTTCGTGCAGTTGATTCTGCAATCGTTCTACTTCTTCATCTGAATCTGAAGTGTAGTAACTTTTGCGTTCCCACGAAATCCTTCCATCTACAATCGGATTCACCCAATCTTGTTCTCACGTAGTTATCTTGTATATACAATTGAGATCATCATCACTATCATCTTTGCACACCGGTTCAGTGTATCATGCTCCTTTGGCTGGATCTAGCAGTACTACTACGCCTAGTGAATTTTTTTCAAAGCTAATTTTGTGTTTCTTTAGGTTTATGACTCCATTCATATCGGTGGCCCAGTCTATTCCTCGTAGCGTGGGATATGGATTGTTGTCATCGACAATCTCTATCACTTCAAAATCCGCCTGGGTGCTCACACCTCCAATATCCACCGTTACCCTTTGCAATCTTCCCATGGGCAAAATCTTCTATTGGTTCACCATTCGCAACTGGATAGGAGACCATTACAGTGCGGATCTGCCCATGCACTCCCATGTTTGTTTCGGAAGTACATTCGCGTCCGATCCGAGATCCAGGATTACATGATCCATTTCATACTCACTAATTTGCGCAGTCAACCTCATTTCCCTTCTTGTGCGCAATGCATGCTTTCCAAGTTTCCTGACCACGTGCGGTTCTCTTGACCCCGCGCACCTAGTGATAAGTTCCTGTAGTCCTTTTACTTCCTTGCTATCACATAATAGTTTCATGCATGTCTCCAGAAAGGTAGTGAGCATTGAAGGATCCATCCTTGGTGCTAGTTTATCCTTACTACCTGAAGTGGAGGCCTCCGTGAAGCTCTTCTTAGCTTCCATGAACGTCTCCTTCACGCACTTGGGGTCCTTTGCAGGAGCCTTGCAAACCCACACACTTTCTTCTGACTGCTTACCTTTATCATCGCCAGTGGTCATACCACTCCTAAGCATCACATTTACATTCAGGTCTTCTTTGTGGGCTCAAACCTCGTCATCTGCAAATTTTGAGTTGGAGGAGGCTGGAGTACCCCTTTTTCGCAGTTTCGCTATCAATGTAGGGTAGTCTTCTGCCTCATGATCAAATTGAGTAAAATACAAACATGACGTCCTTGTCAGGTTTTTACAATCATAGGCATATTTCCCTGGCCCTCCGCAATTGTAACAAATTAGTTGTCCACGACCCCTTCCTGGTCCCATTCCACCTCGACCTTGTATGTGCTCCTAAAATCCAGTGCGCACCATTCTTGCATTTGGGTTAAGGGCTCGCGTTTCGGTATGCACCCTGTAGGCAAGAGTCTGATCCATCATTAGTTCGTAGCTTCTTTAGGTGCGTTCATCATGGCCTACTGACCTACAGAAATTACAAAACAATTGTTGGGTCGTCTGCGTATACTTCTAAAATAGATGAAAATTATCCGTAGTGCGTTCTCCTATCTAATAGATCATGCACCATAGTGCAGGTGCTGCACTTGATACTGCTTGTGCCTTAGGTATTAACAACATCAGCCCTCCTCCCGCCAAATAATTCACGAACACTGGACAATGGTCCTTGTCATGCCCCTGGCCTTCGCATTTTATGCACCATACCTCCTCGCACGCCTCTGGCCGAGGTGTCCTATCTTGTTTCAAACTCTGCATCTGCAGAAATTTTTTTTGCAATTGTGCATGGATTTGTTGGACTCCCAGACCGAGGTATTGTCTAGGGGTCTCATGCAATCTCATTGCCATGTCTAAAGCTTTAGCCTAGGTGGCAAGCTTTTGTTGTGATAGCGTCGTCCTTAAATGCAGTGTTAGTGACGCTACAAAACATGCATGGTGTTGTCCATCCGTTAAAGTCATATTGGCTTCACGAATCATACTTTTTAGTCTTTGGTCCAAATCCCAGGGGGTCTTGCCCGAGAGCATCACGATCTCCTTAAACTTGATAATTGATTGTGTCTCCGACTTTGGCCTTCTAAATTCCTTTTTTCAACACGGTCTAGATTTCTACGATTCCTACATTTGGATGGTCATTAAAATGCTTAATGTACCATTTTAATGCGTGATCCTACAACACGCTCACCAGCATAGCCTTCTTTATATTGTCATCCATGACTCCTTATGCTTCCCACACTGCCCTTACCACGAACCAAAATTGGTTCAGATCTTCATTCCCTACTCCTCTAAATACTGGTAGTTTAATCACACTTGCTATACTAAACTCCGGTGGTGGCGGAGGTGGGGTGGGTGGAAATGGAGGTGTGGAGGGTGATATGGGTGGCGGTGTAGGTGGAGGTGGTAAGTGCAAAATCTGCTACCTTATCAAACTGACCTCACTTCTCAGAGATACTTTCGCGAGCTCTTCCTCACTTTCCCGTGAGGGTGAAATTAAGGGATTGGATTCTAATTCTTCACTACTTCTGCTTCTATATATCTTCCCACCTTACGTAGTCCCAAAAATTAATTTATTCACATAAAATTCTTTTCACACAATAGCATCTTAATCCAAGTGTTCAAATATTTAATATACTTACCTCACGGTCCCTTGAGGAAGTGTTGCGCTGCCTCATTATAGCTGACGGTCGTATCTACCATGAACTCAGTGATAAATCCTCCTATAATTCGGTCGAGCCAATGGTACACAACTCGCATGATCTAATCTCCCTATACTTCTAGTCTGTGCACTATTTCTAGAGTCCACACAATTGGTTTGTCCAGCCTACACCTTCCCTCACTGTCTGATAACTTCGCGATCCACTCATATAGCTCAGAAGGAAAGGATGCAAAGAAAATTTCATGGATTTCTGTTCCTTAGATACTCGCAAATTTTTGTTTTCCTCTGTCACGAACTCGTGAATCTTCTTGTCCAACCACCCTTCAATTTATTTCTTTATTGGAATCTAGTGACACGAAATCAGACATCCCTTATGCAGATCCCATTCTTGGAAATGGAACCATTTGTTGGCTAGTTTAGGCCTGACCCAGGTTCAGAGGTGATTTAGCCAAACAAAATCCGAGTACTATTGGCCCTTTCAACAACATTCCATGGAGCACAGACTGAGGTCTCACCTGAAGTAGTATGGGAGGGTGTTGGAACCAGGTTTCCGCACCCTAGAGATGTCTGATGGTTTTTCGGTGGTCCGCGGTTTGACCTTGTGCACACATTGCTACGCGCACCTATCAGTACCTCGCAACCTGCGATGCTGCCTTCGCGTAGCCCTGATTGAGGCGCAATCCATTTTATTACCCAAGTTCCTTACTATTAACCCGATATTATCTGATTACTTAACTTATCTATATGAGCCCAATTATACTTAACAATGTCATTCATATAAGTGCACACGATAAACAAACAGTATAAATGCATAGAAAATCATACAAAAACAAATACACAATATTTAGAATCAAACTTCTCTTTATTATTCTTCTTCTTGGGTTACAAACTCAACTTCACCCTTCGCACTCAACTACAGGAGTCCACGCACTTAGCCATGGACTCTACTAGGCCTCTGTGCACTCAGCTACAGAGCCTCTTCCAACTACTACAACCCAAGACACTTAGAATTCTTCTCTATCTGCTACTAGATCATTACATTAATCCATCTCTTCTTTTTATTTACAACTTCGATCCTCGCTCTATTTATACAATCCCATGGTCCGCGGACCATGGGTAGGCCGACATGACATTACATTACTTAGGGCGGACAACCCTATGACTCAATATACATTTTTCACTCCACACCCACAATTCACGGAGTCTTACAATATATTTGACCAAAACTTGGGCCTTGATCCCCAAAACATGCTGTGGGGGGATTCCATGCCCAACATTGAGGGAACAAAGTAAATTGGATAAGGCTATTCATGATAATATAATACTGCATCTAGGGCTATGGTATAAGAAGAATAGGAAGTTGAAGAGGAAGAATAGAAGTTTGAATAGAATAATCATCAACCTTAAATACAAGCTTTTATGAAGAAACCCAGAATGGGAATCACTTCAAAGAAGAGAAAAAGAAGAAAATAAGATGTACTAGTAGAAGTGTCTGAGAAAATACAATAGCACAGAAGAATTAACATTTTTGGCAAATTTCATGAGGACATGCAATGATTTTGCAGTGGGGTGTTGAACCTCATAATTACTCTCTCCTTAACAACTTTTCTCACTTCTTTCCCTTGCTTTTCCATAAGATTACAGATCCCCATCAATGATAAATGATAGGTTTTGTCTCAAGGAGGGCATTAAATGATTGACATGTTATATTTTTATGTTTTTTCTATTTGAATAAATTTTTGCAAATTAGCTACAGAACGGAGCCTATTCTGCAGCTAACTATGTATTCCATAGCTACTTCCATGGTTTGGAAGGTTCCAGGTTTCAAATGAAGAATTTGGCCACATGAGCATCTCTAGAATCATCTCCACATGGATTCTATCCTATTCACTCAGTGCATATCGATAAGAAAGCAAGCTCAAGATCATAGTCAAAGGTGGAGTCAAACATATGATACCCAGAAGCAATAGGACTCTTCGTCTATTGTTTCATGGTTAATCAATAAATCCAACAGTTCTATTGCAGCATTAACTCGGATCAACCACCTGTGTTAATGGTTTTGTTGCAAACATCTCGCTCGAATTCAAGTCACCTGTAGCTGATCAGACATTTACGCAGTCCTGTTGTAATACGTATAGGCCACCTGTAGCTAGTTTTCCTCAAATATAGTTATGATTATTTCCTTTTAAATACTGGTTGTACAAAACCGAGGGGGGTTCGAAGAATTTTATGTATTAAGTTCAGAATTTCAGCTCTAAATTTTTGGGAACTTCGTTCTTTTCTATAATATAAATCGTGTGTTGACCAATCATTGTTTAAGGGAGCATTTTCAATTAGTTAGCAGCTCAACCCAGTCAATTGCAGAGGGCCCCTGCACTGAAGGAAGTTTTCTTTCCATTCATCTTCTGTTTAGTTTTAATTTCACCATTTGTTTTTAGCAGTCTTTCTAACTTAGGTTGATTTCTTTTAGTTTTGTTCAATAGCATAATGTTAAAACTCAATTGTGCAATCTTGTTTCTCCAACACATTTCATGAAAGGAAATGATTTTGTTTCTAAATAGAGTAAGGTTGAAGTAATGAGAATGCACTATTGACTAGCTTACTCACTGTTTTGTCATTTATTTTCTAGTTCAGATTGTCAATGCACTGCGTTAATGAATGTTTTTTATTACCATTTCAAGTTGATACTCATCCTAGACTAAATGGTTAAACATTCACTTCACATAATGGTTGAAATCAATCAGTTAACTTTTGCATGTTTCATTTAATTCTCTAGATCATAAAGTACAAAAAGTTGCTTGTATTCCATCTCAAGAAGGTTATCTTTCAAAATTCAAGGTTAAAGTAACTAGAAGTACTTCAGTTGATTTTATTCTTTGTATTTATCTCAACATGCATTAAAAATTCAACTTTAATTTTAAGAATTATACTCATGACTTAGGATTAATGACAAGATAGGACAGATACTCCATTTTTCCTTCCTTTAAATTAGATTTTGACTAGTTTTAGCTCTTGGTTCACCATTAGGAATTTTAGATTCAGTTTCTCATAGTTTAGATTGTACATCATTAGGAATCAAAGAACAGAAATCCCCAAAACAATATAAAAATACAAAACAATGAAGTAAGAAGGGTTAACTAAGCACATATAGTTCATTACACTTCATCAACTTACAAACCTCGGTTGATAATTTATGCAAGCAATTTAGGACACTAAATTGACTAAACAGTCAACTTGAGGTTAAAGTAGTGCCCAAAGAAAACTTCATTAGAGCCACTTGATGCCTATAAATATAGGTCAAGTGTGAGGCATTTAGACACATCCAAGAAGCATCTTTCATATTTTACACATCAAGAAAGGCAACATAAGTGTAGGAATGCGCGAGTACGGGAACGTGCGAGTGCGGGAACGTGCGAGTGCGGGAATGCGTGAGTGTAGGAACGCACGAGTGCAATAATGCGTGAGTGTAGGAACGCGTGAAAACAAGAATTGGCAAGTGCAAGAACATGCAAGTGTAAGAACACAAGTGTAGGGGCGCGAGTGGAGGAACATGGGAGTGGAGGAACATGTGAGTGCAAGAACTCGAGTACAATAACACAAGAGTGAAAAAACACACAAGTGCAGGAACACTAGTGCAAGTAGCACGAGTGAGGGTTGATCATGTAGAAGACTGCACCAGGGTGACGAAGAAGCTGAGTAGGGATAGGTATGTATTGTATTGAGGTGTTAAGGTTGAATTGATGCTAGTAGATGGTGTCCTAGGAGAGGACAGTTTGGAAGTCTATTAGTATCCATGTGGAGGGGTTTCCTAGGTGTTGGATGCCTTAACTAGGAGCAAATTCTACAACAAAGATTGGTCACTCATGGATTGTTGGAAAGCATCATGAGAGTGGACCAAGTGTGGATAGTGATTGGCCATTTATGTTCTACTGGAGGAAAGTGTGATAGTGCCCAAGTTGGATCCCAGTGTGTAACACTTTTATGGAAAGAAGTAGTTTCTAGAGTGGCAGTCAATGAGATCAAGGGTTTGATAAGCCAGGAGCAGTTTTGAGCAGCCCTAGACTTGTGTGTGGAGAAGGACTTATATAGAAGATGATGGAAAATCCTCCTACCCCATGTTCATTATGAGAGATGGAAATCTTGCAATGATAAGTGGAAATCCTCTGTGCCCTATGTTAGTATCCATTGGAGCAGTGCAAGAAGATTATAGTGGGTTGAAGTGCTAGAGTAGATGAGGAGCAGCATTGGGCAGTTAAGAGTTGTTCACACGTGGAATTGTGAACAACTCAACAAGAGTCTCACTGTGTTGTGCCCTTAATGGACTAAGGCACAACTAGTAAGAAAATTGGATAGCTGAGGTGCATTGGTTAGATGGACTTGGATCATTGATAGAGGCAATGCTTAGATCGGGTGCTAAAGGACCAGGCAAGTATAGGGTACGACGAGTTGAGAGAGTCGACTACATTAGCCAAATGGTCAGAGCATCTTGTTGAGGGTATATTGGTTGTCGATGGACTAACATCAAGCCCTATTTTTGTATTCTTGTACTAGTGGATGTATGAGGGCCATTATCCCTAGTATAGGAGCCCTAAACTATTGTATTATATGTTGATTAATATAATGAAGCTGGGTTGAAAAATGTAAGAAGTTTTCCATATTTTGTGCACTAGTAGATTTACTATTGTTTATATTCCACTGTGCAAAGTAGTATCTATGTGATTCTTAGTTTGGTAGCGTCGAAGGTTATAAGATTCTATCCTAGACCCGAGATCATGGAAAAACAACATACGTGTAGTGTTGTGTGCAAGTGGCGTTGTGTACATGTCGTGAATGTGATGTTGTGTACATGTGATGTCGTGTACATGTCGTGCATGTGTTTTTGTGTACATGTGGTGTTGTGTACACATTGTACAGGTGGTGCGGTGTACATGTGGCATTGTGTACACATTGTGAAAGTGGTGTCATGTACATGTGATGTTGTGTACATATTGTGCAGGTGGTGTTGTGTACAAGTGGTACTATGTACATGTTGTACAGTGGTATTGGTGTACATGTGGTATTGTGTACATGTTGTGTTGTGTACATGCAGTACTACATATGTGAATTGTGTAGTTGTGATGACGTGACATTTGTATTCATTGTGTTTTATTCTATGTACATATATGTATTGCATTTTGATGTACACGGGGTGTAGATGTATGTGTTGTATGTCAGTTGTAGGTGCATGTATTGTGTGTTTGTATACATGTGGTGTACACTATGTGTATGTGTACATGTTTAAAGAGAAGCAAAGCACTAAGTGCTTGCTAGGTGTGGCAACCACTCTGGTATGTGTATGGAAAGGACAAAGAACAAATGTAGAAGAAAAGGACCGATGAAAGGATAAGCATCAATATTTCATTTTAGTTTTATTATGCATGTGATCTATGATTCTGGTTTATTATTGTTACATGTGATCTATGATTTTGGTTTATGATGGTTACATGTGATCTATAACTATAGCTTATGATGATTGCATGTGATTTATGATGGTTGCACTTTGAGCTAACTGGATGTGATATGTTTATACATGATGATTTGATCAAAGAGTTAGTTTTTCATGTTTTGATAGGAAGTAAACATAAGTGAAAGTGTACCTTATTGATGAGATACCAATGAGGTATGATGTGAATTTATTTGAATTTATTTTGAATCTAATTTAAATTATGTGATTGGTACAGGAAAGCATGAAAATCCTCGTTTGGGTGGTTGGAACTAATTGCAAGAATGTTAGCAGTAGTAGCAGCAAAAGGAACTGGAATATGTGGAAATATGTTGGTAAAGCACTTTAGGAGTAGGATCATTGTGGGACACTGGTACCCAATAGTGTCCATTGATTTCCATGAGCATGCTATGACTAGTATGGTGGTTTTTATGCAAGGATATGCCTTGGTTTTTGAACCTTCCAATGCGAGGAAACCTTCCCAAGGGATGGATCACTTGGGATAAGGGATGTCAGGGAACTTGGAAGGTGAGTGACTACATGGAAGGGGGTGATCAAATTTCTCAAGGGATTGTGTAGCAGAGAAGGTTAGGTTGGGGAATGTATTTGTTTTGGTCATTAACATTACTAGATGGAATTAGATGGACATTGGGAGTGTGCCCTGGAACAATGAGTCGATAACTGTGTATTGAGAGGGAAAGTGGTGCAAGATTGTAGCATTGGACATTAGTTGTAGAGTTTGATTTTGGTTGTAGATTCTGGATTTCCTGGGAAGGAGGTAAATCCTAGTATTACTCTTGAGGGTGGAGGTGTGAGCCTTTGGATTCCCTTGTTGATTGATACTGGCATCGTATCATTTTATTTGTTGGTTAGAGAAAATGTGCATGTTTATATGTGTATATTATTGTAAATACTTATCAAGCTGGATTTATAAAGCTCCATGAGCAGTATATTTATTTGCTTGTTGAATAAAAATTGCATAATTATATGTGGTTGTTATGGTAGATATCATAATTAGTTGTGTTATAAAGCTCCAATAAACAGTATGTTTGTCATTTTTCAGTAGTGGTTCATTGTAAATACCGTAACGAGTTATGTTATAAAGCTCCATAGGCAGTATGTTCTATTTTCGTCAATTTGTTGGTTTATAGGTGTCATTGAACACTCAGGACGGTGTTTCCCGAAGGAGGAGGGTCACGTAATAGCCCTGGTCAAAAATCCAAGTAATATAGTTAATAAAGGAAAAATAATAACCAAGTTCATAGAACATATATTCCAAGTTGAATGATGGGAAAAACATCCTAGTGGGTGTTCATTTTGATTTATTATGGCTAAAGTAAATTGGCAAAAGAAAATGAAAGGCATGAGGCATTAATTGGCATTTTATTTACAAAAATATTTATGAAAATAATGAAAAAATAGGAGAAAATGAAGATGAAAGGTCACTGGTTTCATGTGAGGAGGAAAATGAAGGAAAAATAGTGGAAATGAAAGAAAATAGAGACCCCATCAATAAGAAGTCTTATCAGGATCAGTTCACAGGATTTTTGTCAGTTCAGTTTTGAAGCTCTTTCTCTATTCTCTCTCTCACATACTCTTGGACACTTGAAATACTCTTGGAGTCTAGCATTGGAGGAAGGAAGACAAAGGAAGGACAAGAAATCAAAGAGAAGAAAAGATCAAGTAAGGAAGAGCGGGTTCAAGTGAATATATTGGGATTACTTGCAGGTTTCAAGTTGCATGTATGTTTTCTTTGCTTGTTTTGGCACTCATGGTAATGCATGTGTATATTTGGTTCTCTTATTATCATTGGCATGGGTTTTTCCAGGTGTGACAATGTTTTTCAACCTTCCTTTCCATTTTCGGATAGCCATGGTGTGATGGGGTTCCCTTGTTTTGGTTGATCTAGATTTCCGAATGGATTCGACGCTGAGTGGGGTGGTCTCACGATTGATCAAAAGGCCTAGGAATACTAGGGTGGTATATGCAGTAAAGCTTGATTGTGAATACCCTCAATTAGGCCAAGGAATCACTTTACCAGTAATGGAAAAATACACGGTAAATCCAAAAGGGTGGAGACCTCTTAGGCCTAGGAATCCCTTGACCAATAATGGTGGGATACAAGGTAAAGATGAGAGGTTGAGATGGGAAAATTCCTCATGGTTTAGGTGGAGAGATCCGAAGGCATCCATGTTTGTTTAGGGCCTAGTGATCCAGAGGGATTGCATTAAAGCCTGGTTTTATTTATGAGGGTTTTGGGTCTAGGAATCCCTTGGTGGGATATACGGTAAAGCCTAAGGAGGACCTGGTTGGTTTGGTTGTGAGTACTACATTCTTGCTTGGAATATGGCATGGGGGTGATTGGTTGAAAGAAATATTTGGTTTAGCCTAATCTATGGTCGGTTGGTTCATGTAAGTCTCTGACTTGGTTGGCTCTTGCCTATGTTAATAAGATATTTTTTCCTCTTGTGTTCTATGTATAAATTTACATGTTAAGATGTGGTTTTTATGGTTGTTATATCCTTATTATTTTTCTAGTTATTTTTTAGTTGTAGGCATCGTTTTATGATAGATATTAGTCATGGTTGTTATCATGTTTTCTTTATTAAATGAATGAATGATGAATGTATAACTTAATAGATGATAATACAACTATTGTGAGAAGGCATAAATCCTTCTTGATGAGTCTCAAATGAGTATTGATCCCCTATGTTCAAAATTGTTATTATAACCTATAGATTACATTCTAATGATTTGTTTTACGGAATGCATGTCATGGCTAGTAGGGGTCAAGTTAAGTTTTTATTCAATATTTTCATTAATATTTTGTCTTATAGTGTTATTTATCATTTCTGGAAGTCTCATGGGATTCTGGGTAGAGGCATGAGTCCTAGCCTTGAAAAGTGGTTCAGAATCTAGGGTCATTAACACAAAAATACCTAAAAAATATTGCAGTCACTTGGATGTCGAGCGACTAGAGGGTCTCAGTCACACTGATGGATTTTCATGGGAGTGAATGGGGTTATAGGTTAGTGAAAAAGCAAGTTCTCTCAAGGGTTGGACACTTGAAGGGTTTGGTTATCTCCTTAAGGTTTTGTAGCTTCCGAGGAAGGTTAGATTAGCCTTGTCATGTTGGTTTCTACTTCCGTAATTATACATGGGGAGTTGAATCATACCATAGTAACTCTTTGTCACATGTTTACCCTAGTGGACTAGTGAGCTTGGGTAAATATGGGAGGAGGGTGTTATGGAATGGTATTAGAGCCATGGTTCAACACTTGGATTGGATGGGAAGAATGTGTTTGTCTTTCCTGCATGAAGAATGTATATGTGCTTTGTTATGTATGCATGGTATTAGTCATTGTTACAGCTGTGTTGTCATGTAGAAGAGTATGATGTTGTTGTTGCGATGCATTTTTCATGAATGCATGTTAATTTCATACACATTTTTGATGCATGTCGGTGTCTATATGTTGTTATGAATGCATTATCATGGTTATGGGAATGTATACTAGGTTAGACATGCATCGTGAGGTCATTGTATGTAAATTAGGTCATCACAATGTTGTTGGTATGTTATGATGATGATGTGTTGACTAAGATGAATCAGGAGATGAAGATCATCAAAGCGAGATTGCAGCATTGGACCTTGTGGTAAGAGAAAATTGTCATATAAGTTTTTATGTTTGTTAATGGTTGTTATAAGAATTATGGTTATGTATATGCTTGCCATTCTATTGTTGTTGTAGTTACATGCATGGTAGATGCTAGTTAAGTGTGTTCATATGCATGTGCATTAGATAGTCATGTATGGTAGTTAAATTGTTGTTTTATGCATTGTGTTTGTACACATGATGATCATGGTCATTCCATCTAAGATCTTTATGTTATATGTATAGTGCTAATGTTTATTGGCCAGTGCAGATGGATATGACTATGATATTCAAGTATGAGTTGATATATTTGTGATATTGTGTTGTAATAATTTACACTGACTTGTGTAGATGTCATATGCTCCCCTAAGATACATTAAGTTATTGTTTTTATTATGTCGTCTATTTGATATTTGAGTGTTTTATTATGTCATTTATTTGGTGTTTGAGTGTTTGATTATGTCGCCTATTTGGTGTTTGATGTCTTTTATGCCATCTATCTCTTGTTTGAATGTTTGATTAATTACATGATATGAGTATGTGTCTATAATATTTCCTGAAGGAATGATCTTGTTTCATGATGGTTGTACTAACACATTATGTGATGACACAACTAATGTGCACTTGCAAGCAAGTGGGTGCTAGTTGTAGTATTATGACTTATGACTATGTGTTGATTACGGATTATGACATGACCATTCATCTTGGTAAAGGTTGATTTCAAATTAATATACATGATGTCTTGATCTTTGGAACGTGTGACTAACATGTGTGAGCAGTTGCATGGCAACATGCCTGGTAATAGCATGACAAGGTAGCAGTTGATTTGTTTATATAACTAACATTTGGGTGATTTGATATCAAATAATAAGACTCAATTGCGGCAAGGAAAAAGTTAAAAGAAAGGAATTGAGTGAAGAATCCTTTGTCTATGTTTAAAAACCAAATTCCAAACGAATGAGTGCTTTGCATACAAGAGTCTTCTTAACCACGATTTCATCTGACATTATGTGGATATATGCTATATTCATGAACATGTAGTTGACAGGTAAACAATTGGTTTCTAGTTATGGCTGAATCTATCAAGGGATTGGAGTTCCTTGAGAGATGATATATGTACATGTTCAGTTACGGGTCAATGTGCCTAGCACAATAAGATAAGGTAACTAGTATATTTTTATATTTATTTATACACTGATAATTATGTGTCTATGGCAGTATGAAGCAGGGAGTTTCATGGAAAAAGAGACTACCATGAAACCTTGAATAATGCTTAGGTTGAGATTTCCCCTAGAAGCATTGGGAACCCATGGGGATTGAGTCATCGTATCGTTGCTAGTTTTGTGCCTTTGGTATTTTGTGATTTGTTTGAGCTTGATTATGGGTTTTTATTGCATTTGGTGCAAGTCCTTGCCACTTTTCTTGTGCCATATTTATATTGGTTTTCATGATTTTTTTTATTTGTTTCTTGTTCTTTCTTTTTATTTTTTTAGGGTCTTGGGAGTTGGCTTGGGAAAGAGGAAAATTAATGGATCTTAGGGAGAGATGAATAGTACCCAAGAAGTGATGTA
Organism: Pinus taeda; assembly: GCA_000404065.3. Lineage (NCBI taxonomy): Eukaryota > Viridiplantae > Streptophyta > Pinopsida > Pinales > Pinaceae > Pinus > Pinus taeda. Next base: position 89,771 of record APFE030622870.1, read on the forward strand.
ATACCCGGATGAATCTTGGTGCATGAGTAAAGGGCAGTTGAAGGTAAGAGTATGACAATTTATTGGATTGGATGTGTCCATTGGGATAAATGAACGGTTGAAGGACAATCTTGAGAAAGGTAACAAGAAAGGTAAAGTAAGTGGACTTGAGGTACCAGATGCTTTGGTTATGCTGAGAACTATTATTCTCAATGATGTGCTTGGATAAAGGGAGTTCTCTTAACCTTGACCTTATGATATCTGGTAATTATGTTGTGATCATGATTATGCTGATGTTTATATATGTATACATGTATGTATGTATGTCGTTGTCTGAAAAGATCATTATTGTTTTATGCTAATGTTTATATATATGTACGTATGTATTTATGAATTCATTTTATGACAGGGTCTTTTGGGATCATTCTTGTGGAGGAATTATTGCTTATGCAAGTGAATAGCATGAAGAGATTCCTAGTTTATGAGGAATCAAGTGGACCAGATGTGTGTTAACCATATAAATGCATATATAAACAAGTACAGAAGAATATGGAAGAAAACAAGAATAGCTTTATTAAGATGAAAAGTAGCAAGAGGATTACAACCATATGCTCTGACCCAGCATCATCCTCCAGCTAGGAAGCCCTTCTTCACCTCAAGCAAAGTTATATCACCCAACACTATGAATATACACCAGAATACCAACAACACTTCTCTATAAGATACAAAATTACAGCCTCTGGATCTCTATGATGAGGGATCCATATATAGATGATTACAGAGAGGTGAGTCATCGTTTGGGATCTTGATTAGTGTCTTCTCTCTGATTGTTCCTGCTTCCACTTGGAGAATGATGATCTCTTACTCATACTTGGTCGAAAATGGAGTGGCAAGTGTCAGAGGGGAAGCTTCTGGAAGATTCCATGATCTTCCACCTCGCATTTTTGTCCCTGCCATTTGTCCATTCCTGACCATCACACCCTACAGAGGAGAAACCCAGTATGCATCACACATTGTACACTGGGAAGGTGATATGCATCGCACCCTCTGCACTGAGCTTTCAGTATGGTCCAGTTTTGACCATTTATGAGCAGTTTTTAGTGGAGAACTTCTGGGAGATGATGTAATCAGT
>APFE030622884.1:0-13277 GCA_000404065.3 Pinus taeda
CATTTCTAAATATGCAGGTTTTAATATGTAAAGTTAAATGAAATGCTAAAACTCTTTAAAAATAGAGTTAGAATTTCTAAACAAATAATTTTATATATTATATTTTGAATAATATAAAATACGTTATTATACTCATACTTAAAAAATTTAAAATAAGTTTTAAAAATTTAAACAATATTTTAACATTTGTTATATGTTATTTTCAAATTTCTATTAAAAAAATTTGATTTTATAAACTTGAAAGGGTAGTTCCTTGGGTCGACGTTTTATATATACGAAAATATGATCATTTTTACTAGTATTTTAATAATAATTAAACAATATGCTTACTTTTTATTTTTAAATTTGTTTAGCAATCTTTAGAATGTTTACAACACATCTCTTAAAGAAATTGGAATTAAAAAACATAAATCAATAGAGAAATGGGGGGTCCCCGTTTTGTCACTAAAAAGTTTATGTAAAATATTAATGATATCTTTTAAAGAAAATGAATAAATTAGATAAAAATTAGATATTAAATTTTAGAGAAAATATCACATGAAATTCAATTTAAATTGACATGTTTTGTCTTCTTTTACCACCACCTAATTTTTGATGATTTTGTAAATTTAAGAGTAAACATTCCTACTCCATTTATTTTTATAAAACTTCTTTACCACAAAAAGGGAAAAAGTAATACACATTAACATGCTTTTACCCATTTTGGACTCGGGGAAGAGGTCATCCCCAAAATAATTTAGAGATTCCTAATGTATAAGATGGACATTGTTGATTTGAATGTCTACCCACACTATCTTACCTCCCTTCATGTGTCCATCGGCCTTATGGAAATATGTATGAAGCACACTATGTTCTTGAGTCGCCCCTACTTCTGCAGGCATGGGGTGTTTGTGTCACTTTGAATCTTCAATGAATGCCTCTGCCACTAATGTAACTTAAACCACTCGATCAGTTAGTTCTTTTGGTTAAACTACTTCTCGAAAAGAAATTGTAATTGGGTTCATTAGTCGAACAACAATTGTAATTCGGTTCATTATTTGAGATAGCTACAATAAATGCAGTGACCATGTAGCAGTTCATATGGTGAAGTTTGGGTCACTACTTATGTGACTGCTTGAGGAAGGACTGAATCCCTGAAAGATGTGGCTACTGGTTGATGAGAATTTTGCCAAGGGTTGATGAGGGTTGAAGAGCTTTGCAATAAGGTGAGGTAGTGTAAAGACTGAGAAAGTACGCAACAATTTTGAGTTAAGCCTGTCTATTTGTGTGTCTCCTCAATTTTATGATCAAGCTTAGATCGTTTCACATAAATATTTCAACTTAGGAAAGAGTTCATTAATCATTTCACTTTGCTCAACCTATAGAGCTTTGCTGCAAAGTGGGTTAGTTTTTCCCAAACCCTTAAATTTCCGCCCACCCATTCAATCAAAAGGACGCTTTGAGGACTACCTTCATTCTTTTTATCCCATCATTAATGCCATTGAATAAGCTGAAGCACCTTTATAATAGTTTATGGGATAGAATGATATGAATCTTTCTTCTATTTCTACCTAGACCAGGGCACGACAATGAACCTTTATCATAGTTTCTAGCATAGAATGATACTTGAAATCATAGGTTACTACTGCTATCAATCACAGTTGCCCAGATATGACCATAAAATTCTCCGAAGATCCACTAGTCTAGATTGACACATAGTACAGACGAGAGAGACAATTGCTTCCCATATAATCTTATTAGCATGTTGCAGCTTTACATGGCGTGGTGCAGAGCTTGCATGATATATTATGGAGATGAAGTGAGGAAGCACGTTGCTCTCATGCTAGGGTCCACAATCCAGGTCATTTATTCATTATGTTTAAAAAACACTTCGATGAACAACATTTTGATTCATTATGTTTAGAAAGCACTTTCATTATGTTTACAAAACACTTTGATGAAGAACGTTTTGATTCATTATGTTTACAATTCACTTTGATGAAGAAAGCTACGAAGAGAGCCAAAATTTATGTTATGGATTACTCACTTGTGCCTTCTAATTCCGTCAATCATATATGCACCATCACCCATATATGCACCCTTGCCTAGTGTTATGTGTGTCCAACTCAGTCTATGTTTGTAAGTGAGTGTTATCGTTATTCCTTTTAAGCTATAATAGCATATGATCGATGAAAGCACCAGTGATCATCCTGTAACCCTGTTTGAGACGGACTATAAAAATTCCTCTCTGCGAGTTGAATGAAATATTGTAAGGTTTTTAGGTCAATAATATAACACAAGAATTTATAGAGCAGGGCTTTCAGTCTTGGTCTTAAAAAATAGCTCTACGGCTTAAATTAAGAGAAATTTTCTTTGATTGTGCGCCCAATTAATATCTTTCTTTCTGTGGTTAATGACTAAGCTAGTATTGGTAAGTCCAAAACTCATTGCTTTTTCTAGTGATTTCCAGTAAGAAACCACAACAGTTTAGAAGAGTCTTCAGCATGCGGGTATATGACAAAAGATTGATGCCTGCAATATATTTCAAAGACGAGTATTTTTCCATGTAGAATTCTTTGACAACATATTATACTGGTTAAAGTGGGATGTTTTTAGCAAGCGAAATCTTAGTTATGAAAGGTGTTTTTCAACTTATCTTTGATGGTTTTTTTTCATCTTACCTTTGATGATTTTCTAAATTTTCCAATGTTCAGATCCTTAGTGGTTTTTTAGAAATCTTGATGTTTTCAACAATGCATTTTTGTACTTGCAATGTCTAGAAATTTCAATTGTCCTAGAAATATCATATTCAACTTATTTCAATAAGACCCAAATGGAAGTTTCCTAGTGTTAAATTTCATTCTATATACAGGCTATGTAATGAATACTAACATGTCCTAGAACAATGAAAACCCAAAATTTATATAAAGGAATACTAATTATTACATTATATCTAGCTCAAATGATATGTTGTCCATGTTAAAATAGAGGCCATGGTCTCATGGCCAACAACTAGCATTGATAATAGATCATCCTAAAGTTAGACACATGAATACTGATTATTACAGTATACCTGGCTCAAATAATATGTTTCCTATGTTAAAACATAGGCCATGGTCTCATGGCCAACAACTAGCATTGATAATAGATCATCCCGATGTTGGATGCTCAAGGCCTACAATAAAAAACCTTAATCTGGCTACTATATCCTGAAAGAAAAGCATGGGAAAAAGGAAGATGCTAAATTAAGTGCATAAACATATTAATATTATATTCCCTATCTATTGCAACTCCTTTGAAAATTAGACATGGACGACAATATTCTAAAGAATCATTTATTTTTGTAGGGTACCAATTATGCACACAATCCAAGTGGCTTGCAACATGAGAAGATATGTTGGAGGTTCTCAAGTCCCATGAATTTGTTTCTATTAATGTAAAAGTAGAAATTTAGGGGCACTTGATAGGCCGAGTCAAGAAATTGAATCAGTTTTAGAGTGCACAGTTGAATTGAGAGCTTCCCGGGACAAGTATGTTGCCCCGTGCAATGCCCCATGCTCTATTATGCCAGTGAATTTATGATCAGTTAGTATTTTTGGTGTGGAAGATAGAGTAGGGACAAGGAAGACATACTCTTTTTTAGTGCATATGTACAGTCTAATGAGTATTACGCAACACATCTTGTTTACCCTTGAGGAGCTTTGTATGCATTTTTAAAGAAATATATTGACTATTAAAAAACCTTACAATTTTACATTAGAGTTTGAGCCTATATCATTTTCAATTATGTATTGGAAATCCAACCCTTTTTTGGTGTGTTGAGGACGACACGAGCACCTACTTTGCACCATATATTTGGTGGAATCAAATCAAGCTTATGGCATATGTGTTTGGAATCAATTTTCTAAGATTAGTGTTGGAAAATTTTGAATCAAATATGTTATGAAGGGCCATATTCTGTGTAACATTTTTCATTTATTTAGAAGAATAGCATTGTGATTTATTCTCATTTGATGCCTGTGTTTGTTGCTTGAGATGTTTAGTTTGTAACTCCCTTATTAAATCAAGATTGTTGAAAATTTGCATATCTATCAATAAGTTGGAAATTTATTCTTAATTAAAAATTTCTCAAGAAATATTTGTATTAGCAAACAACAAACTAACCTTACCAAACCTTCGGTTGTTTATCTAATTTTTTGTTGTATCTGGTCTCTTGAAAGCTTACAAGTTTTCAATGTTGACACACAATTGTAGGGGTCCTGTGCACCAAGGTCTACCATTTGGTGATCTTATCGATAGTTGACAATCCTGTTAATGTTAGTGATTTGTCACCCCTCTACGCCCCTACAGATTTAAAATTTTTAATAGTTGTATTTGATTATATAAAGTCTATCCCCTAATCGTGGCTATGAATGTATAAAGAATGTGTTCCATTGCATTGTAATACTCAAAGACATGGTGAAGGAAATGGACAAGTCAAGGGGCATGAGTAATAACCAAAAAAACACTTGGTCCTAACCATCCTATGTCTAGTTCACACTGGGATTCACATGTTATTTTAGACAAGTTGCATCAATGCTGCAATCATCAAGCCATTCCTAATTTACTACCATGATTACATTATTTTAATCAAACTTTGAGTAGATATTTGAGAGAGTGTTTTAGAAGGGAAGTATTATTGTTTGTGTGTGGGATTGTTGTATTTTGCAGAAAAAATGGCAATTCTAGTAATTGAGATGGGTAGTCTGATTGGAAATGACAAAGAGAGATTCATGGCAGAGATGGGAAAGGCATGTGAGGAAGTGTGTTTTTTCCAGGCAGTCACATAGTTTGTGGTTCCTAAGTTATCTGACCTTTAGTCCATTCAATAGAATTCTTAAATTTCCCCTAGAATTACACACTTTCTTTGTGGTAATGGTTTCTTTGTTCTGATTTCTTTTAGCTTAAAGTCGATGGCATATCAGTTGAGCTCACGGAGCGCATTAAGCATAGTTTCTTTCAAGAGTTTTTCTTATGCCTTTTATATTAGACATAGTTGTGGATTTAAGAAAATATATAGTTTAGTTGATCATAAGTTTAAGAGATGATGTTGTTTCTTCAAACACAGAGTATACTTAATGACAGTTACTTCAATGGTAATAATAATTTGTTGTTTTGTACATTTGACATAAGCATTCTGCGCCATCTTGAAACACATTTATATTCTTGATTTCTCAAGGTCCTACTAAATATAATGCTATGTTAGTGCTCATGAACATATCTTATGTTACCAGAAAAGAAAAGTGAGAAAAATGAAGGAAAAGGGAAAATTGTAGTGGGCTTTAATGGTTTTGGATACAAAAAATATGGCTAGAAAATTAGAAATAAATAAACAATTTCCAAACATAAAATAACCTTATTTGTGCATATAATGTGTTATGTGACAGACATATATGGATTGTTGTGGAATAGGTAAAGTGAGTCCCAACTCCCAAAAGGTGATACAATATTGGATTTCATTTAAAATAATAAAATTTTCATTTACAATGTTCCCAATTACAAACTTATGAAACACAAATTAGCTAGAGTTTTCAGTCCAATGGATAATAAACAAATAAGCAAAGGTTACTAAGTCATCTAGCATATTGTCCATTCTCTTGCAAAAGTGCCAAAAGAAGCTATCTATTATTGTAATTTTTTTCAACTGCCATAAACCTACATTATAGGTGTCCACTAAGGTTTTATGGTTTCTATTGGGATTAAAGACGAAAATTTGAGTTTCAGTACACCAATTCTCGAGTTTTCTATGAAGTTAGGTGACCAAGTTGATAATAGTGTATGTAGGCCAATGTTAATAGGATTGCACAAAACATAGCTAAATTTTGGTTATGAGTTGTCTACAGTCCACAAATGCACCAATTTCTTGTAGATCAAAAGCTTGATTTCCTAGTTCACTTGATTGCACAAGCCTAATTGTTTGTGCATATCTAGTCTCCTCCACATAGTGGCAACCAAACCCTGGGCTTTGTGTCCATACAAGCCTGACTACCCTAGTGCTAGACCATTGTCCATGGGAAATTAACAAAATTTTGGTTAAAAGGGTACATTTTTTACAAACATTAAAGAAAATGTTAATGTTTTATAAAGTTTCACTTCAATAAATGCTCAAGTATAGTGTGGGCCTTCATTTATATGTGTGTATATGGACAAGATTAATGCACAAGTTATTTTATGTGAAATAAACTGGTTATTGTTTTTGTTGCCTTGAATATTTAACTATTATAGTTATACATTGGCAACATTATACATGTGCATGCCTTCACATCTTCGTTTTTGTATCAAATTGGTAATGTTTAACTATTGCACTTAGTATAGACTAGTAACCATATATTGAAAGAGAAAATGTTCCTTCTGTACCTGTTTTAGATTGTGAAAAAAAATCTTGTGTCTAGAAAATAACTTGCTTGAGGTGTGTAAATGATTTCATGATGTATTATGGATTTCTTCTTTAGTGTGTAAATGTTGTGTTATGTGTTGGTTGCTCCTTATTATTGCTCCTTGTTTAAGATAATTCATTTATGGGTTGGCTTACTGTTGGATAGGATTAATAAATGTTTGTATAATGTCTTTTGTCTTTCCAGCGATAATCTATTTCTGTCTGTCCCTAGGTTATGTCATCCAATCCTTGTCAAATTCCCATCTAGTGAGAGGTCCTTATGATGCCAAAATTAAGGCTTACTATGAAATTGTTGAAGACATGGTACACCACAAATGAAATGACTAGATACCTCATAATTTCTATCAGTCAAACATAAGTCCAAGATGTGGGAATCTAGTAGGCTGACACTTTAACTCTAACAACCAAAATTTTTTCTTGTGGTCACTGACCACAATATTTGATGTAGAACCGAAGATGTCCAAACAAACATGATCACCATTAACCAAGATCTGCTTAACACTCATAGAAATAAGGATCCATTAGCAAAATTATTTTTTACCATCTTGACCCATCCAAATGTAAGATGTCCTTCACTTGCCCCTGAATTCTAGCAACATCCAATAGGTGATCCAAGACATCCATTTTCAAACATACAAATATGGGGAAAAGGGGCACCCTGGAAAAATGGATTTATTCATCAAAATTTGAGGGGATAATAAGTTATTATCAAAGAGAAAAGTTGATGCATTAGAGAGTAATGTGTTCACCATGGTCACACAACTTGGTCCAAATTCCAAGAAACCCAACATGTCTATGATGAAGCTCCAATCTGCAGAAAACTAGGGCTCTAGCAACTGTTCCGAGCCCATTGTAAGGCTTCTCAAGTCTATATTACATGTCTAGAATAATTGGATCCTGTACAAAACCTGTATTCTATTGTGGAACTACTTTTTATGCAATTGAGTGTATTTGCAGAGCCATTGCTTTAGCCATGATCTTGCATGAGACGCTGAGGAAGGTAATGGGCCTCCAAGCTCCAATGGTGCCCCTAGCTACATTCTTGGTAATGAGTTTACTAAGGCCTTGATTGAGAAATTTAGATTACCTTCTAGAAGAGAATTCTTCAACTGTCTCACCCATTCTTTTACAAAGAACACATTTCTCATACCCATCCTTATTTTTCTTCATCTTTCAAGATGATGTCATGTGATTACTTACATTTTAGTTGTTTTGAATACAACTAACATGAAAACTTGTTTTTAAAACATTCTCTCCCTCTTAGAGGACTATTTCAATCTCTCATGTCATTCTTTTAACATGGTATGGAAGGTATATGACCTATGTCCCAGAAATTACTTACCATCAAATGAAAATCTATTTCCATAAACAGATTTTTTAACCCCGACACCAAGATTCAATTTGGAAAATGTTGGTTACTAATTCCCACCTTATACTACCATGTATTATTAATAAATACAATCCTTATCTCGCACCCCAATCTCCTTAGATATATGGTGCATATAATACTAATAATTATTTCTATTTGTTTCCTCTCTTCAACAACTTTTTTGATTTTCTTATGCCCTTAGTCAATATTTATCTGGACATAATACACTTGTACTCTCAACACAATCTCAGTGAAGCATTTCTTGTTTGATGACCTTTAACTCATAATTTTAAATATTGTTAACATTTCCTAATATTTTTCATCTTTCATTCAGGTTTTCTAAGGAATGTAAGGGATGAGTGAACATTGACATAGGTTCATTACAGCTCCAATCAGAGAAGCATTTCAAACTTCCCTTTCAAGAATTGCATACATTAAGGAAAACCATTTCACCTTTTCAAATATTCTCAAGGCTTGTACTATTTTAGGATATTTAGTTTTCTTGTTGATATGCATGCTAAATGCAAGGGCATAGACAATGCATCTAAAATGTTCAATCAGATGCCCAAATGAAATATTGTGTCATGGAATGCAATATTTGTAGGACATGATCAAAATGGAAAAAATGATCTCTATTTTTCCATTGTATTTAGGTATCATGGTATGTGTTTTGGAAAATGCAAGTAGGGGCCATGAAGCCTAGACAATTCAGGTTTGTAACTATCATTACTTCATGTACCACTTTACCATCCCTTGCATAGGGCTTAAGGGTACATGCATGTGTAATTAAAACGTGATATGAATTAGATACCACAAATGGGAATGTTATTGTTACCGTGTATGCTAAATGTGGCTACATAAAGGATTCATACAAAGTGCTACAGACAGGGATTGAACCAAACCACATTACTTTTGTTGGTGTTCTCTTTGCTTATAGTCATGTAGGCTTAGTGTGTGAAGGTTTCCACCACTACATTTCAATGAGCCAAGTCCATGGCCTTTAGCCAAGAGTGGAGAATTATGTCTACATGGTGGACCTTCTTGGCCATGCTAGACATCTAGATGAAGGAGAATAATTTGTCAAAGAAATTCCTTTAAGAAACTTCTCTTTATGTGCTTTTATCAAATATTTATGATGTTCTTGGCGTGTGGGAAGATGTCGCAAAGGTGAGAAGAATGATGAAGGATTAGAAACTAAAAAATGAATAATGAGTTTGATTGAGGTTAATAACATGGTACATACATTTTTTGTTGGAGATAGAGCACATCCACAAACAAAGGAGATATACTCAAAACTAGAGGAAATGACTGGGAAAAGAAATTTTCACAATATGGAAGAGGTGTAGAAATAATATTTTCTCTCTCAAGATAGTGAGAAGCTGGCTATTTATTTTGGACTAATCAACAAGTCACTTCCATCAATTAAAGTATGAGTTGTGTTCTTATTGGGATTATTGGTGATGGAAGTAATGCTTCCTAGCGTTACATTGCAGAAATGGAACTTGCAATATGATGTGGTGACAATTGATGGTGTTTAATCCTTCTCCATGACCTTATTGCTTCCTAGTGTTACACTATAGAAACAAAACTTGAAATATGATGTGTTTATAACCTGGGGATATCGGTAGGGATTACCGCTACATAGTTTCCCTTGTTTAATATTTTAATCATGAAGAAATATAACCGATTTTATCAAGCTTAATTATTTAATCTCGTAATATATATGAAATCGTGAAATCAATCGATATGTGCAGTGTCCAAATCTTAGGTGATATTCCATAGTAACTTTGTGATAAATGTTGTGACAATGAAATTTTAGGTACTCCATTATTGTAAAAACCTGCACACAATTTTTTAAAAACCACTAATATGGTGATATAGAAGGGCATTTACTCTCTGGGTTCTTTTCCTTAACACCCTCATGCTATTCTTATGATTGAGAACCAATATATAGGAATATTAATGATTCCACGATTATGTGATTTTCAATAAAAATGTAGATATGGTAGTATGTTGAGGACACTTAGCCCTTACGTGCTACAAATTAGCACCACATAACTAGGGGCTATGACTAGGAGCTAATATACTGAGAAAATAATAGAGCATACTTTATAAAATGTCTCAATATGTTGAAGGTTCTAATGGATAAACTGTCGAATGTTGGAAAAATATCACATTAAATAATGAGGATGGAACAAAAACAAATAATTTTCAAGGATTTGACGTTATAATTAAATTTGAGGATTTCCAACAATTTTCTAACAAATGCTCACTTTGTGCCTTAGATCATAGAATGCACATCCAACCTCATGCTTCAAATCTCAAGATCTGAATTTCCTTATCACTTGCTCCTTGATTTTGTATTTGGTTCCTTTAGAATATTATTCTTATTGAGCCTCAAATCACATTTCTTCACATTGTTTACATCTATAAATGCGATCACAAAACATACTATTTATATAGCATCAACATTCAAATGCAAGCCCCTAGGCTTCACTAGGCCAACTAGAAATATTGACAGGCTGACATATGGCAGATGTCTCCCTTAAATTTAGGTTTTTGTGATATATATAAAAGGTCTCCCCTAAATTTGATATGTATCCATTAGGGTTTCCCCCTAAGTTTATGACTATCTTCCATAATGCTTTTGATAAGTTTAGAATTTTATAAAATGAAATACATAGGGAAAAGTTCTCTTCAAGTCAACTATCAATCACTTTCATATATAGGTAAAAGAAACATAAATAAAATGAAATCTTATTTATCACAACCATGAATCATGAAAATATTTTGTGAGGACAACGAAGGATATTTCTATAGTTTTCCATGTGCCTTCATCTAGTGGTACTCTAGGTGCATCATATTAGATCACGTTAGCATATAATCTTGTGATATATATGAGTGAAGAAAATATCAAAAATTATTTACCCTTCACTTCCAATTGTAACATAATAGCTACAAAAGAAACCCAAATGAATATATGGGTAGCAATGTGGTGAGCCGTGGTATTGCACCAAGAGTGTTGCAACTCCTAGGGGCTCCTTAACTCTATTTATCAACCTAAGGTTCATACAAACTTCAAGGTGATAATTCTATATACACAGTAGATGGAATTCTACTCATGCCACCCTCAACTAGGTCATTTGATCATTAGGGCTCCAAGGCCATTCTCCTATTGAATTAGGGAAAATTAACTATTGAAAGTGCAATTTGAAAGCTAGCTCTAATGTAGATGTTACACTGAAATTTGTCACCATGACTATCTGGAGTTAATATGGCTCCATCAATAGTCATATTATCCTCCTTGTCAAGCCTAATACCTCTGCTCTTCATTTCAAGCTTCAAAAAAGAGAGAAAGTCACTAAAACATGTTTATCTCTGGGTACGCAGGTTCTCTCTACCTTGCCTGCGTGTACGCATCCCAAACTCATTGTACCTGCGTACTTGTACGCTCTGTAAGCCAAAGGATGGGTGCGTACCCCTGTAAAGGTCAAAAGGCGCGAGTTTCATCTTAAAAAAGTTACTTGTGGTCACTTCTAGAGCCTTCTAGAAGAGTGTTTGACGTGTATTGAGCGCCTCCAGATGGTTCATGCATCCCTATGATAGAGGAATTTATCCCATCAAGAGAGGAGCTACCCCATCCAAAAGAGGGAGTATCCCATTGATGTTGGAACTGAATAACTTCCTCTAGAACACTATAAATACAGGCATTGGGCCAAGGGAGGGGAGGTTGAAATCTAAACATTCCAAAGGGTAGACGCTGCTGGAATTAGGACTTCCATTGTAAGCTTGTGAGGAGAGATTACCATCCTTTCTTGTTTCATTTGGAAGTGGGTGAGCTTGTCAAAGTAGAGGAAAACTCTTGCTGGACCCTGGGAGGAACTTGCACAACACCAAGGCTCAGGTTGTAATGGTTTCATTTTTGTTTCCTTAATACAAATAAGTCCATTCTTCTCAATGATTTGTTGTTAATGAATTGTTTCATATACTCCTTGGTCTATATGTTGAATATTCTTTGTTTTATGGAATATTCAGGTGTTATGTAATCGTTTGATTGTTAGTGTATGCAGGTTTCAAAGTGAAGGAGGAGCTCATCTGGATCAACGAAGCTAGGTTGCTACAACAAGCGTTGGACCTAAGGTAAGATCGAAAAACACTTGGTTTCTCATAGGATAATGTATATTTAGAGAAGGATTGCTCTTACTTGTTTTGTTTGTCACTAGAGAGTCTTAGACTCCTAGGGAGGTTAGTTTTGTCAGAAAAAATAACTCTTTCTGCATGACAAATTGGCGACTCCACTGGGGAATCCATTGAGGTGCTTGATTTTTCTTTTGAGTATTACTTTGATCTGAAAAGAGTCTTGTTTCTTTTGTTTTTTGATTGTTTGACTATGTTTTTGGGTGGATTAGCTTAGAGTCTAGTTTGATTTTAGTTTTTCTTCATTTTACAGCAGTACGCACCCTCTGCATTAGACAGAGTGTGTACTTGTACGCACTGTATCTTTGTACACAGAGCGTAGGCGCACCTGGTTAAACAGGCTGCCTGCGTACCCTATTAAAATTGAGAAAATTCCATTTTTATCCATTTTTTCCCTTTAGATTTTGTTTTTCCTAGTCCTTACTGCCCACACTGGTTGACTGTTAAAAATCTTCACCTGCACTTGTTCCATTAGTGTCGAAAGTTTTAGTGAAATTCATTGAAGTTTTAGCATTGGGGTTTTGATTTTTATATTGGTCCTGTAGTGACTTTGTGTTTAGAAGTTGCGAAGCCTTAGATATCTCTGGTTTTGTCAGTCTTCTTAGGAGTCAGACCAGTCGTAAAGTCTACCCGTGTGAGCGACCTACCTTTGTGTTTCCTCTTTGCAAAATTTCGATATAGCTTGCTCATTTAAAGTTGTGAATTTCATTTTCAAAAAGAACAAAAAGAGATTGAATTTTTGTTTTGATTAGTTTGTGATTCTACATAAACTAGTCCTTGGACTGATTGTTGCCAAGTAAAACATCCTAGAATCATCTTAGTAGGCTTTTGCTTCTTAGATTTACTTGTTAGTGAAAGATTAGGTAAATTTCCTTTGAATTGCTTTTGAGTGATTTTTCGTAGATTTTCATAGATCTTGAAATTGCTTTGATTAGATTAGTTTTATATGCTTTTATTAAATAGGAAAATATCAACGATCTCCTTTGCAAAGTTTGCTTTAGAGTAGCATTTGACGTCTTGAAAGAGAAAGGAATTTTTTCGTGAAGTAAAGAGTGGTCATGTTTTGTGCGCTTTGAAAGATAAAGGAAATTGTTTCTTTGATTGTCTATTAAGAAAGTTTTTTTTATCGAAAGATTGCATTCTCTCAACTCTCTTAATTAGAAAATTCATTGAAAAGAAAAATAGTGTAAATCATCTTAGGTGCATCTTTTAGAGAATTGGAGTCGAGTCTATACACCATCAAGTTTCATCTCCATCCCCTTTGTCTTAAAGAACAGCCATTAAAATCAACGCTTA
>APFE030622884.1:22657-45133 GCA_000404065.3 Pinus taeda
TAGGTTGGGCGAACCTACCTATGGTTTTCGGTCCATGGTTTTGGACGCGATGGTTTTCGTTCCATGGTATTGGATGCTTCGGCATGTATAAATATGTATTGTAACATTGAAAGGAACATAATGAAAAATCAAGCTGGTAGTCTCGGTTTTGAGATCCAGTGGGAAATCTCTGTGTATATGTGTTTTATGTGTTATGCTCTCGCATTTTTATTTTTCCTATGATTTATAATTCGTATGGAGGTAATTTCTGTACAGGGTTAAAACCTACAATTATCAAAGGTGTTTTTCAACATATCTATGATAGTTGTTTTTCATCTTATCTTTGATGATTTTCTAAATTTTCCAATGTTGAGATCCTCAATGATTTTTTGGAAATGTTGTTGTTTTCAACAATGCATAATTGTACTTGCTATGTCTAGAAATTTCAATTGTCCTAGAAATATCATTTTCAACTTAATTCAATAAGACCCAAATTAAATTTACCTAGTGTTAAATTTCATTCTATATACGGGCTATGTAATAAATACTAACATGTCCCAGAACAATGTAAACCCAAAATTTATATAAAGGAATACTGATTATTATAGTATATCTAGCTCAGATGATATGTTGTCCATGTTAAAACAGAGGGCATGGTCTCATGGCAAACAACTAGCATTGATAATAGTTCATCCTAGAGTTGGAAATAGGAATAATGATTATTATAGTATACCTAGTTGAGATGATATGTTTCCCATGTTAAAACAAAGGTCATGGTCTCATGACCAGCAACTAGCAGCGATAATAGATCATCCCAAACTTTGATGCTCAAGACCTACAATATAACAAAACTTAATCCGACTACTATCTCCTGAAAGAAAAGAATGGGAAAAGGAAGAAGCTAAACTAAGTGCATAAACATATTAATATTATATTCCCTAGTTATTGCAGCTCCTTTGCAAAATTAGACATGGACAATAGTATTCTCAAGAATCAGTTGTTCTTGTAGGGTATCAATTATGCACACAATGTAAGTGGCTTGCAAGATGATAATATATGTTGGAGGTTCTCAAGTCCCATGACTTTGTTTCTATTAATGTAAAATCAGAAATTTAGGGGCACTTGACAGGCCCATTCAAGAAAGTGAATCAGTTTTAGAGTGCACAGTTTCAGTTGAGAGCTTCATGGGACAGGCGTGCTATCCCATGTTTTACCCCTTGCTCTATTATTACAATGAATACACGATCAATTACTATTTTCGGTGTGAAAGATAAAGTAGGGAAAAGGAAGAAATGCTCCTTTTTACTGCATATGTACAGTGTAAAGAGTGTTAATCAACACATCTTGTTTACCCTTGAGGAACTTTATATGCATTTTTAAAGAAATATATAGACTATTAAAAGACCTTACAAGTTTACATTAAAGTTTGAGTCTATATCATTCTCAATTCTGTATTGGAAATCTAACCATTTTTTGATGTGTTGAGGATGACACACACACCTAATTTGCACCATATATTTGGTGGAATCAAATCAAGCTTATGGAATATGTGTTTGGAATCAATTTTCTAAGATTAGTGTTGGAAAATTTTGAATCAAATATGTTATGAAGGGCCATATTTTGCGTAACACTGTTCATTTATTTAAAAGAATCACATTTTGATTTATTCCTATTCGATGCATGTGCTTATTGCTGGAGACATTTACTTTGTAACTCCCTTGTTAAATCAACATTGTAGCTAATCCGCATATCTATAAATAATTTTGCAATTTCTCCTTAATTCAAAATTTCGCAAGAGATATCTGTACTAGCAAACAACAAAATAACCTTACCAAACCTTAGGTTATTTAACTAATTTTTTATTGTATCTGGTGTCTTGAAAACTCACAAGTTTTCCATGTTGACATTCAATTGTAGGGTTCCTCGGCACCAAGGTCTACCATTTGGTGACCTTATCGAGAGTTGAAAATCTTGTTACTGTTAGTGATTTGTCACCCCTCTACGGTGCCTACATATTTCATATGTTTAATGGTTTTCCTTTATTATATAAAGTATTTCCCATAATCACGGCAATGAATGTATAAAGAATATGTTCCATTGCATTAGAATACTCAAAGACATTTTGAAGGAAAAGGACAACTTAAGGGGCGTGACTAATAATAGAAAAAACATTTGGTCCTGACCATCCTATGTCCAGTTCACACTGGGATTCACATGTTTTTTTAGACAAGTTTCATCAATGCTGCAATCATCAAGCCATTCCTAATTTACTATAATGATTACATTATTTTAATGCAACAAAATGCCTATATAAGGAGAGCTGCAGGCCCCAAGCAATGAAGTGATCAAATTTTGAGTAGATATTTGAGAGAGTGTTTTTTAAGGGATGTCTTGTTGTTTGTGTGTGGGATTGTTGTATTTTGCAGAAAAAATGGCAATTATAGTCATTGAGATGGGTAGTGTGATTGGGAATGACAAAGAGAGATTCATGGCAGAGATGGGAAAGGCATGTGAGGAAGTGGGTTTTTTCCAGGTGAGCACATCATTTGTGGTTCCTAAGTTTTCTGATCTTTAGTCCATTCAATAGAATTCTTAACTTTTCCCTAGCATCACACATTTCTCAGTGTTAATGGTTTCTTTGTTCTGATTTCTTTCAACTTAAAGTCCATGGCATACTAGTTGAGTTCATGGAGCGCATTAAGCATAGTTTCTTTCAAGATTTTTTTCTTACGCATTTAATATTATACATTTGTGGATTTAAGAAACTATATAGTTTATTTGATCATAAGTTTAAGAGATGATGTTGCTTCTTCAAACACAAAGTATACTTGACAGAAGTTACTTCAATGGTAATGATAATGTGTTGTTTTGTACATTTGACATAAGAATTCTGCGCCATTTTGAAACACATTTTTGAAACACATTT
The DNA here is from genome assembly GCA_000404065.3 of Pinus taeda. NCBI lineage: Eukaryota > Viridiplantae > Streptophyta > Pinopsida > Pinales > Pinaceae > Pinus > Pinus taeda. The sequence goes on from APFE030622884.1 coordinate 25,563, forward strand.
ATATTGTTGATTTCTCATGTTCCTACTAGATATAATGCTATGTTAGTTCTCATGAACATCTCCTATGTTACCAGAAAAGCAAAGTGAGAAAAAGAAAGGAAAAGGGAAAATCATAGTGGGCTTAGAAGGTTTTGGATACAAAAAATTTGGTTATGAAATTAGAAATAAATAAACAATTTCGAACATAAAAATAGCCTTACTTGTGCATATAATGTGTTATGTGACAGATACATATGGATTGTTTTGCAATAGGTAAAGTGATTCCCAACTCCCGAAAGGTGATACTATATTGGATTTCATTTAAAATAATAAAATTTACATTTACAATATTCCCAATCACAAACTTATGAAATACAAATAATATAGAGTTTTTAGCCCAGTGGATGATAAAAAACGCAAATTTTACTCAATCATCTAGTATATTTTCCATTTTCTTGCAAAACTGCCAAAAGAAGCTCTCTATTCTCGCATTTTTTTCATCTTCCATAAACCTACATTATAGGTGTTCACTAAGATATTATGGTTTCTATTGGGATTAAAGACAAAAGTTTGAGGTTCCATACACCAATTCTTGAGTTTTTTGTGAAGTTACGTGATCAAAGTTGATAACAGTGTATGTAGGCCAATGTTAACAGGCTTCCATAAAGCTTAGCTAAATTTTGGTGCTGAGTTTTCTGCAGTCCACAAATGCACCAATTTCTTGCAGATCCAAAGCTTGATTTCCTAGTTCGCTACATTGCACAAACCTAATGTTTTGTGCATATCTAGTCTCCTCCACATAGTGGCAACTGAACCTTGGGATTTGTGCCAATACAAGCCTAACTAGCCTTGTGCTAGACCAAAGTTGATGGGAAATTAAAGAAATTTTGGTTAAAAGGGTACATTTTTTACAAACATTAAAGAAAATGTTAATGTTTTAAAAAATTCCACTTCAATACGTGCTCAAGTATAGTATGGGACTTCATTTATATGTGTGTACATGGAAAAGATTAATGTGCGTGTTATTTTATGTGAAATAAATTGGTTAGTGTTTTTGTTGCCTTGAATCTTTAGCTATTGGAGTTATACATTGGCAACATTCTACATGTGCATGCCTTCACACCTCTGTTTTTGTATCAAATTAGTAATGTTTGACTATTGCACTTAGTACAGACTAGTAACCATATATTGAAAGAGAAAAGGTTCCTTCTGCACCTCTTTCATATTGTGCAAAAAAATCTTGTGTCTAGCAAATACTCTGCCTGAAGTGTGTAAATGATTTCATGATGTATTATGGCTTTCTTTTTTAGTGTGTAAATGATGTGTTATGTGTTGATTTATCCTTATCATTTCTCCTCGTTAAAGATAATTCATTTATGGGTTGGCTTTCTAATGGATAGGATTAATAAATGTTTGTATAGTGTCTTTTGTCTTTTCAATGATAATCTATTTTTGTTTGTCCTTAGGTTCTGTAATCCAACCCTTGTCAACTTCCCATCTAGTGAGAGGTTCTTATGATGCCAAAATTAAGGCTTAATCTGAAATTGTTGAAGACATGGTACACCAAAAATGAAATGACTAGATACCTCATAATTTCCTGGGTCAAACATAAGTCCAAGATGTGGGAATCTAGTGGACTGAGACTCTAACTCTAACAACCAAAAATTTGTCTTGTGGTCACTAACCACAAAATTTAATGTAGAATCAAAGAGGTCCAGAAAAGAATGATCACCATTAACCAAGATTTACTTAACACTCATAGAAGTAAGGATCCATTAGCAAAATTATTGTTGAACTTAAGTTATTATCAAAGAGAAATGTTGATTCATTAGAGAGTAATGTTTTCACCATGGTCACACAACTTCGTCCAAATTCCAAGAAAACCAACATGTTTGTGATAAAGCTCCAATTTAAAGAAAACTAGGGCTTTAGCAACTGTTTCGAGCCCATTGTAAGGTTTTTAAAATCTATATTACATGTCTAGCCTCCAAGCTCCAATGGTGCCCCTAACGACATTCTTGGTAATGCGTTTACTAAGGCCTTGATTGAGAGGTTTAGATTAACTTCTAGAAGAGAATTCTTCAGTTGTCTCACCCATTCTTTTGCAAAGAAGACATTTATCATAGCCATCCTTATTTTTCTTCATCTTTCAAGATGGTGTCATATGCTTGCTTACATTTTAGTTATTCTAAATACAACTAACATGAAAACTTGTTTTTTAAACATTCTCTCCCTCTTAGACAACTATTTTAGAGTCTCATTTCCTTTTTTTTAACTTGGTATGGTAGGTATATGACCTATGCCCCAGAAATTACTTACCATCAATGCAACTCTGTTTTCATAAAGGGATTTTTTAACCCCAACACCAAGATTCAATTTGGAAAATTTTGGTTACTTGTGCCCACCTTATACTACCATGTATTATTAATAAATACAATCCTTATCTGGCACCCCAATCTCCTCAGATATATGGTGCATCTAAAATTGTTAATTGTTTCTATTTGTTTCCTCCCTTCAACATATTTTCTGATTTTCTTGTGCCCTTAGTCAATATTGCTCTGGAAATAGTACACCTGTACTCTCAATGCAATCACAGTGAAGCCTTTCTTGTTTGATGACTTTAACTCGTCATTTTAATGAGAGTTAATGTTTCCTAATATTTTTCATCTTTCACTCAGGTTTCCTAAGGAATGTAAGGGATGAGGAACACGACTTAGGGTTCATTAGAGCTCAATCATGAAGCATTAAAAATTCCCTTCCAAGAATTACATACATGAAGGAAAACCATTTCACCTTTTCAAATATTCTCAAGGTCTGTACTAGTTTAAGATATTTGGTTCTCTTGTCAATATGTATGATAAATGCAAGAACATAGACAATGCATCTAAAATGTTCAATCATATGCCCAAATGAATTATTTTCTCATGGAATGTGATATTTGTAGGACATGCTCAAAATGGAAAAAGTGATCTCTATTTTTCCATTGCATTTAGGTACCATGGTAAGTGTTTTGGAAAATACAAGTGGGGTCCATGAAGCATGGACAATTCTGGTTTGTAGGTATCCTTACTGCATGTTCCACTTTACCATTCATTGCATAGGGCTTCAGGGTACATGCATGTGTAATGAAAACATGATATGAGTTAGATATTGCAATTGGAATGTTATTGTTACCATGTATGCTAAATGTGGCTACATGAAGGATTCATATAAAGTGCTACAGACAAGGATTGAACCAAACCACATTACTTTTGTTGGTGTTCTCTTTGCTTATGGTCATGTAGGCTTAAGTCTGTGAAGGTTACCACCACTACATTTCAATGAGGCAAGTTCATGGCATTGAGCCAAGAGTGGAGAATTATGCCTGCATGGTGGGCCTTGTTGGCCATGCTGGAAATCTAGATGAAGTAGAGGAATTTGTCAAAGAAATTCCTTTAAGAAACTGCTACTTATGTGATTTTATCAAATATTTATGATGTTCATGGCAAGTGGGAAGATGTTGCAAAGGTGAGAAAACTGACGAAGGATCATAAACTGAAAAAGGAATAATGAGCTCGATTGAGGTTAAGGACATGGTACATACATTTGTTGTTGGAGATAGAGCACACCCACAAACAGAGGAGATATACTAAAAACTAGAGGAAATGACTGGGAAAATAAATTTTCACAATATGGAAGAGGTGTAGAAGGAATATTTTCTCTTTCAACATAGTGAGAAGCTGGCTATTTCTTTTGGGCTTATCAGTAATTCGATTCCATCAATTTAATTATGGGTTGTGTTCTTGTTGGGATTATTGGTGATGGAAGTAATGCTTCCTAGCATTACATTAAAGAAATAGAACTTGCAATATGATGTGGTGACAATTGATGGTGTTCAATTCTTCTCCATGACCTTATTGCTTCCTAGCATTACACTAGAGAAACAAAACTTGGAGTATGATGTGTTTATAACCTGGGGATATCGGCAGGGACTACCGCTACGTGGTTCCCCTTGTTTATATTTTAATCATGAAGAGAGATAATTGATTTTATCAAGGTTAATTAGTTAATTTCGTAATATATATGAAACCATGAAATCAACAGATATGTCAGGTATCTAGTTCTTAGGTGATATTCCATAGTAACTTTCTGATAAAGTTTGTGACTAGCAAATTTTAGGTACTCAATTATTGTAAAAACCTACAAACAATTTTTTATAAACCACTAATATGGTGATACACAAGGGAATTTAGCCCCTGGGGTATTTTATTTATCACCCTCGTGTTGTTGTTATGGTCGAGAACCAATATATAGGAATATTAATGATTCCACGAGTATGTGCTTTTTAATAAAAATGTAGATATGGTAGTATGTTGAGGACACTTAGCCCTTACCTACTACAACTTAGCACAACATAACTAGAGGATATGACTAGGATCTAATATATTACGAAAATAATAGAGCATACTTTATAAAACATCTCAATATGTTGAAGGTTCTAATGGACAAACTCTCGAATGTTGGAAAAGTATGTCACGTTAAATAATGAGGATTGCACAAAAAAAAATATTTTTTAATGATTTGACTTTATAATTAAATTTGAGGATTTCCAACAATTTTCAAACAAATGCTCACTTTGTGCCTTAGATCGTAGAATGCACATCAAACCTCATGTTTCAAATCTCAAGACCCAAATTTCCTTATCACTTGCTCCTTGCTTTTGTATTTGGTTCCTTTAGACTATTCTTCTTCTTGAGACTAAAATCACATTTCTTCACATTTTTTCCATCTATAAATGCACTGAAAAATCATATTATTATAGCATCAACATTCAAATGCACGCCCCTAGGCTTCACTAGGCCAACTAAAAATATAGACAGGTTGACGTATGGTATATGTCTCCCATAACTTTAGGTTTTTGTGATATATAGCAAGTGTCTCCCCTAACATTGACATGTATCCATTTGGGTCTCCCCCTAAGTTGATGACTATCTTCCATAGCCCTTTTGATAAGCTTAGAAATTTACAAAATGAAATACATAGGGAAAAGTTTTCTTCAAGTCAACTATCATTCACTTTCATATATAGGTAAAACAAGGATAAATAAAATGAAATCTTATTTATCACAACCATGAATCATGAAAATATTTTGTGAGGACAATGAAGGATGTTTCTATATTTTTCCATGTGCCTTCATCTGGTGGTACTCTAGGCGCGTCATATTAGATCATGTTAGCCTATAATCTTGTGATATATATGATTGAAGAAAATATCAAAAACTTATTCACCCTTCACTTCCAATTGTACCATAATAGCTACAAAAGAAACCCAAATGAATATTTTGGTAGTAATGTGGTAAGCCCTAGTATTGCACCAAGAGTGTTGCAACTCCCAGGGGCTCCTCAACTCTATTTATAAACATGTGGTTTGCACAAACTTCAAGGTGACAATGCTATATACACATTAGATGGAATTATACTCATGCCACCCTCAACTAGGTCATTTGATCATTAGGGCTCCAAGGCCATTCTGCTACTGAATTAGGGGAAATTAACTATTGAAATTCAAATTCAAAAGCTAGCTCTAATGTAGACAAAGTAAATGATTTAGAAATCTAACTTATAGATGCTACCAAATTGTAAATGATATTGAATCAATTCATGAAAGAACACAAGAGTTATGCTACCCACAGAAAGGAAACTACAGTAATTGCAATCAACCATCTAGGTATAAAATTCAATTGTAAACAATAAATTATTCTACCAACTCATAAATCAAGATTTCATGCATCATATATCTAATTTACACTTTCATATAAAGTAATGTTTTACTTATGTCAAATCTGTGATAAAGGAACTAATGCTATTCTATCTTGCAGTGAAGGAAAAAGGATGGTTGAAATGGCCTAGGTGCTCCCTTTGATCATGGAGTCCAAGCTGGGGGGTGAACCTACTTCTAAACTAAGTCAAACTTGCATCTAAAACAAGGGAAAAATAGGCTACTCCAAGAATACTACATGATGTTGCTACAAGATCCCTGTATTGCTATAGGAAGGCCTATAATGCTACGGGAAGGTTGCCGAGAGGGTTTAGAAGGTAATAACGATGATATCAAGGGCTGGAAAGGTGGATGGAGGTTGTGGTAGATGGATGAAAGGTGAACAACACCCCTAGCCAAGCTCAACACTTTAGGAAGGCTGGTTTTGGAATAAGAGGGCTCCTCACAGTAACCTAAAAGACAGATCTCAAGAACAATATTTGAGATTCATCGAAAGAGGGTGGAGAAGTCTTGGATGGAGGTGGTGAAAAGGCCCCTTGCCTACAGATCCAATATTCCCACAACATCACATGCACATTCTCTCTTATCATTCATAGAATATCATAACCAATGGTGGAAAATATGAGTTTAATTTAGAAACTATCTAACTTATGCTAAAATACTTTGATCTATGTAATGAATCAACTTCTAGGCTACAAAAGTTATATGCAAAACAAGATAAATAATGTAGACCTTTTCCCAAGGAACCAAAAACAAGAAATCATCAACATAATGTTTTTGGGTTGTGATCCTAGATTCCTGTAGTGAGGCTCCCATGAGAGAGATTAGATAGAGGAAATAGTCAAGGGATTTTTGAGGAAATATTTTATAATAAAATGCAACAACTAACAAACGTTGTAAGCTAAAAAAGGAATAGCAATACACAAGAGGGACCCAAGCTACTTGAGTTGGGCCCAAACCCAAGAGCCTCAACCCTCTGAAACTAACTTAGTGATGGATCAATAAGAAAATTATCATTATCATTGCAGAAATGTCAAATACATCACATAACAAGTCAAAAATAGTAGTAACAAGTTATTGAGATCAATAGCTTCTTAGCTGAAAACAAAGCTCGAACCCTAATGATCTCTTTGGCATGTTTATTTATACAAAAGGGCAGCTAGCAAAATATCCATAGAAAATAGATATGTTTGTCTCCGAAAACTCGAGAAAGGTGGATCTAGATCTTCCTTGAACTACACTGGCTTGGTTGCCAATGACATCATTCTGTTTGGCTGCCAATGAATTCAAGTTGATGAGAGATAAAGTGGTGACCTTGGCTGATTTAAGGAGTTAAGGAGGTGGACAACCTCCTAGAATCTCTTCGTGTTGTGCACTCTGAGCTCCTACAATGAAATTATCTCAAAATTTCTCCAATTCCTGCATTTAAACCATATTAGGCCACATGACATAGCAATACATCTTTCACCCCTCACACTAAGCATAATATAACAAAAATTGTAAATAAATGTGAGAAAGAGATAATTTTAAAGCTGGAGGATGGCATTTTAATCTTTATGATATACCTATTGATGAGCCTCATCATCATATCCCTACTAAAGTTGTTGCTCATCCTCTATGCAAGTCAGTCATCTATGTCCATGTCTCATGGCCCTAGTGGCCTCTCTTACGTCCCAAGGCTCCTCAAATGGTGTGCCTTCTTGAGGATAGAAGCCTACATTTTTTTCTATTTTTTTCCACTTCTTCCTCTCCTCTTCTTCACTTCTTCATTCTTCTAGGCATAGTAGCAAGGGATGAGTGGGATTGAGTCCAATCTATCTGATATTTAATTTTTGCATGAGTCTTTTGTATAGGGGTGTCCTTTCCAATGCATTCCTCAAACTTTCAGGAAAGTGATACTCTCTGGTATAGAGACTCTGGGGTAAGGAATTCCATCTTCTCTGGCAGACTTGTTGGATTTATGTCCCTAACAGCCTGGGTGTGTCTTCAAAATGTGAGATGGCTTGCTCCTAGATGGCAAGGTACTTGCGTGCTAGATCAACATCATTGGAGATGATGCTACGATTTCTAATGAAAACCATTGGACTTATCTTCTCAGCCCTGATATATAGTGGTTCTTTTTCTTCCTTTTCCATTACTTTGTTTACCTCCTCAGCTCTAGCCTCCTCATGAGTCATCCAAGGTGTTAGGGAAATCAGTTGCATGTCTCCCACCTTTTCTTTGGGATCCCAAATATGCATATCAGTTAAGGTGAGGTTATGCATATAGAACTCAACCAATTTTTCTCTGTCTTCTATGCTACTTTGGTCACATAATTCAATGAATTGTTTGTAGTCTTGAAATGGCATGGATCCATGTTGTGATAGGGTATTGATTTGGAATTGCATCCACTACTCTTTGAGAAAGAGTTCATAAGACTTGGATGGTTCTCTGCACTGTAATGCCTCCATCGAGAGTCTCGTTGTTGTGTCTAGTTGGGTTTCCTTCTTCTGTAGCTTCTCCCTCATCCATATATTTTATGCTTGTAGTTTTTCCCTCATTTTGGATTGTTTCTCTCTTAGCTCACTTAATTATTTTCCCATTTCAAGGACCTTTTCTTCCATGAGGTCCACATCTTCCACCTTTTTAGACTTAGCAATTTTCATCCATTTGTGGGTTCTTCATTGTTCTACTTCTAGTTCAAAGAAAAGTGGAATTGAAAATTCTTGGGGATAACCATCCCTCCCTTAATGAATTTATAATGGGAGCTCAAAATAAGTTGTGGACTAGGCTCTTGGAGCTCTGTGAATTCCTTCTCAAATGTTTTTGGGGATTATTCTTCCTCTTATAGCTATTGTGTTACCTTCATCTCCTCTTGTTTCTCATTGTGCCCCTCCTATAGCAACCTCTATTCTTCCTGTAGCACACTTTTTTTCTTGTATCATGCTCTGTTTTTCCTGTAGCATGCTATGTTTTTCTTGTAGCTTCCATTTTCCTATTTGTTGGAAGGTGGTAGGTGTCTTGGGTTGTTTAAAAGAAGTTGATCTAGTGGTGGGCCTCCTTACATATCCTATAGGAGTCTTTGATATGTTTTCTAAAGACCTGACCTCTTCAACTTTTTTTTGAGTGGCCCCACCTCCTCTTTCATACTTGGGGACTCTTCAATTGTGATAGGGGCCTTTTTTGGAGTTTGAGGCCTTCCTTGCTTGATCCTAATGCTTTTCCTGGTCTTAAAGTAGAGGCGAGCTTTCCTTTTCCTCTTCCTTTTGGGTTTTACTTGGGCTTTCAAGGTAGTTAAGGTGGAAGCTAACTCTTTTTCATTGGATCCCACAAACAAACTTGTTTGCTTTTGGGATACCCATGCTTCTCTAGATTCAATAGTTTTCTCAGGGCTTGGTTTTTCCTGTTTCTCCCCCTCTTCCTCTTCAGCTTGATCCTTCTATAACTCTACCTCTGGTTCTTCCTCTATCCTCTTTGCATTTGTCTCTCTTTTCTCTTCTGCCTCTTCCCCCTCTTATTCTTCTTCGTTCTTGTATCTTCCTCCAACACTAGAGGCTGGTGTCTCACCTGGTGTGAAAGTATGTCTACCAATGAAGGTATCTCTACCCATATCAATGAAATTGGACAAAAGGACAAGGATCCTTAGTTTTTCCAAGGCATCCACCACTATTAGTTTAATGAGGCCATGGTGGCCTAGGTGTTGGTGTTTCCCCTCTCTCACTTTTTGACTCATGTCCTTGATGGTCTGTAGGAGGAAGTATGGTACACTAAGCCTTTGAGCTAGGGGCAATTCTTCTTGAAACCTTAGCTCATGTAGTAATCTAAAATGGTAGCCACAGACCACACTCAACCTTCCTTCACAGGAGATGATTATAGGATATGGTATGCCACCTCATCCCAGGGATAGCGTAGGCTTTCCCTCCTTAGAACATTTTTGTCTTTGATAGGTTTTTCATCGGCAGTGAGGAAACTCTTTTTAGCAATGACACTGGTGGTTTTGTCTTTGCTGCCCCATGATCCATAGGGGTAGGTGTGTAACCCTACTAATTAGCCCAGGAATAATTCAAATAGTTAATCCCCTTACCACAGTGGTGGAACTGAATTTTCTCTAAGAGTTTAGGGCCATGGAAAATTCATACGCAAGGTTATCATCATTATATCCCTTCAACAGTTCAAATAATCCTAGCCACTGTTGTCTTCAAAAAATGTCTAACACAGTAGTGTGGATATAGATGCTTTTAGTGTCTAAGGGCTCCCTTTTATTAAATCCTCCCCCGATGTTTTTTCTATGTTTTCAACTAAGTGAAGGAGAGATGCTTCCTGAAATACCTTTGATGTGTAATTTAGTGGTAGTAGAGGGTTGAAATCCATGGTTCTTGATAATTTCCTATATTTCCTGTAATTTACAACAAGAAAAGTTATTTCATTTCATAATTTCACTGATATTTCCTATAGAAATTAGAGTGCACAAGCATACAATTTATGGATAGATAAAGGAGTGGCTTCACTTACTTTTTACCACATGGATTAGGATAAATATAATAAACTGGAGACCAATTCGACCCTTGGTAACATTCTTTCACCCTTTTAGTCTTCCTGTAGTAGTCTCTCAGGCTTCCTATAGCATTTGCAGGCTTCCTATAGCTTCCTCCTATAGAAGTGGCAGATCAGGGTTCGACTCTCCTCGATGTCACCCCGAGCTTATTCTCACCTTGACTATTTTTGAAATGAGTGTAAATGCAAGAAAATTCGAGCCCCAGTACATAATATGCCATTTTTGTCTTAGGCTTGGAGCATTATGATGACCTGCCAGATACACGAGGTTTCCTCTTTTGGACTGTTGTCCCCATTTGGAGTAATCATTCTCTCATCCCTTGTAAACAACACCCAATTTTTGTGATCCTAACTTGACTAATGTGACACCTCCATGTTGCATGAGTGCTTGCCCTCACTTTTTGTTTACTGACTGAGGGTGGCCAAGTTAATTGGCCACCTCCAACTTATTAAAATACCTCCTCTCGACATTTACACATTCTTAGTTATTTACACATAGGGAGGAGATGAGATTTTTCCATCCCTATGCCTACCTCATGATTGAGTGATGTAGGGATGTGCATGCTGGATATGGACATTTTTATTGTCATCAAGGGAGTTGACTTGTTGTGTTCATTTCTTTTTTTTGTATATCTTCTTTTCTCTTTATGGTATTTGATTGTTATTGTTCCTATGTGTGCAAGTACCTTGTTGATGTCCAAGTTGTTGTTTCTAGTGGAGAGTCTTGTTGGGAGTAGTATGACTACTGCAAAGTGCCTCATGAGTTGGTATCACCCCACCTACTAAGGAAAAAAAAGATTATGGATTTCTATGAGGTTTTCACAGGTTGTTATAGGAGGAGGTTCTCTTCCTATAACAAACCTTTTCTTCTCTTTCAGGGTATTAAAACTTCATTGGGGTGATGAGAAAGGATGTAAAGGGTCTTGAGGATGATGATAGGACTATGGGGGAGAGGTGTAGATTTTTGAAAATGGAGAGGATGTGATCTATGTGTTTCTCTAGAAATTCTTATTGGGTAATACATAGTGGAGGGATTTTAATGAAAAATATGATTTTTTCATGAATTTGGATGGATGAGTGATGGATATATGGTGGAACATGGTGTGGAAACCTTATTTATTCTTGGAAAGGTCATGCTTGGTGGTAATTTCATTCGGATTTCGCTCTTGTAGCTTTTCAGAGCCCTCCTATAGCATTACAAGACCTTCCTGTAGCGATTACAAGTCCTTCTTGTAGCAATCCAAAGAGGGGGTGAAATTTGAATTTTGAGCTAATGGGATGATGGGGAGTGATGAGAACATGAGTTTGGATGGTGGATATGAAGTGGATGGAGGGAGTAGTGGAGAGAATCTTGAGGATGATGGCCCTGTAGCTATGGAATCCACCACTATCTTCAAACCTGAAAAATAACAAAAAATTAACAGATATGTTGTGGATCCATGTCCTCGACATTTTCCTTTGTTTTATTCCTTCACTTTTATTTTATTATTTTTTGAGACACACAGCCTACCTTAGGAGAGGTTTTCAACCAATATGCCTTCCTTGGGCGCCTCAAGAGGGGTTTTCACCAAGGGATATTTATTTTTTCTTCTTTTTCTTTACTTGCATGTTTCCTTAGAGACGTTTTCAACCGAAAAGTTGGCTTCAGATGCCTCACAAAGCTTTTCATGAAGGCCTTTTATTATTTTTCTTTTTTCAATACTGTATCTAGAAATGTTGTGGGCTGGAAGCTCACACTTCCAATCACATTGGAATCTCTACTAATGGTGCTGATGAATTATTTGTTAGAATTTTTTTTTTTGTATACCTTCAACCTGTAGCCATTAACAAGCAACAGATTCAATTCATCGATGGTCCTCATTTGAGCAGCTCCATTCTACTAGGTATGGGCCTAACCATCTTATCATCAATTTCCTTTGAAATCCTTAAACCTAGAGTCATATAATAATGCCCAATCCCCTTCTTGAAAAATGTTTTCCTTGATATGCATATCATGCTAGACATTTCACTGCAATTAGATAACTTTAGTGTGTAGGAGGCCCTGCATTCTGAACTCATCCAAGTCATTCAAATATAGAAACCTCTCCTATTATGCTTTGTGACGTCTAATTCCAATTGGGCTATCATTCTTAAAGTATTATACTCAAACTCAATAGAGAGCAGAGGTTTCTTTCCATAAACCATATCATATGGAGTAAAATGAGTAGTTGTTTTCCAAATTGTGTTATAGGCCCAAGTGGCCTCCACTAACCTGTCTACCCAATCCCTATTTCTGCTACTCACAACCTTGGTGAGGATGATCTCCAATGCCCTATTTGTAACCTCTACTTGTCCATTTTCATGAGGGTGGTAGGCGATACATTTTTTGTGTTTGATATGATGCTTCCTTAACATATTCTTGATCAGATGTGATGTGAGTTGAGCTCTCTGATCGGTGACTATCTCTCTGGGGTACCCAAATTTGTAGAAGACATTATTCCTTAATAACTCAACCACTTTCTCCTTTGTTGTTGCCTTGATAGCCTTTGTCTCAGCCCACTTTTTCAAATAATCAGTGCACACAATGATAAACTTTTTCTGCCCTGATGGTGGATTAATTGGAACAATGAAATCAATGGCCCACTTATCAAATGTCTCCAAGACCACCTGGGGTTGTAGGGGAATTTCATCCTTGGGTGTGGGTTTCCCCATCCTTTGGCACTAATAACATCTATTGGTATACCTTCTTGCATCTTGGTGGAGTGTGGGCCAATAATATCCAACTTGTAAAGCTTTGAAAGTTGTCCTCTTGGAAAAAAATGACCTCCACATGGCCCATCATGATAGGTTGAGAGTATGTCAAAGACTTCCTCTTCCCTAACATGTCTCCTTAAGATCTGATCTAGTCCTGGATTGAAGAAATTTCCGTAAATCCAAGTGAAAGGGGCGCTCTTCCTTACAATTTTGCTCTTCTCCCTAGATGATAGATTTGGAGGAAATCTTGCAGCAATGAGGTAGTTGGCTATGCCAGGTGATCATCAACCATCCCTTCATCACCTTCGGGAAAAGTAAGTCTAGATAGAAAATTTGTAGCTACATTTTCTTTTCTTGGATTTTCATTTATAGTTAAATCAAATTGTTGTAACAATAGCAACCATATAATGATTCTAGCATTCACATTGGACTTATTCATCAAGTATTTGATAGATGCATGGCTAGTATGCACAAAATTTTGGTATTCAGTGATGTAGTGTCTGAATTTGTTCACGGTGTGTACAACAGCTATGAGTTATTTCTCAACTACAGTTCAGTTCAATTCAGCCTTGGAAGCTATTTGTCGAGCATAATTATGAGTCCTTGGCCAACAATCCAAACAATGATGAGGCCACTTTTCTAAATTCCTGGCTAAACCTCCTATATCCCAAGCCCAAGAAAATCCTATCATCTTTTTTCTTTTGAGGAGAATGGACCCTTTTTATGATGGAAATTTTGTTCAGGTTCACTTGTATTCCCTCCAGAGGTATTGGATGGCCAAGGAGAGTCCCTGCATTCATTAAGAATTTTCACTTCTCAAGACTAAGCAAGAGGTTCATTTCAATGTAATTCTTAAGGACTTCCCTGAGGTTAAAGGGAGCCTCCAGGAAGTCACACCCATGGGGAGTGAAATCATCCATGTAGATCTCTATAGAGTCATGAAACAACTCATCAAATATGCTCAAAACTTCCCTTTGAAAAGTGGTAGGGGTATTACATAAACCAAAATGAAGGACCCTATAAGAAACGGTACCTCAAGGACATGTGAATGTAGTTTTGTATTGACCCTCAGGGTTGATCTAGATCTAATTGTAACCACTAAATCCATCCAAGAAATAGAATATCTTCTATCCTAAAAGACCATTTTAAACTTGATCAACGAAAGGAAAAGGGAAATGGTCTTTCTTGGTGGCTTTTCTCAACACTTTGTAATACGCACATATCCTCCACTTCCCATTCTTCTTTGGGACCAAAACTAGAGGGTACACCCATTCACTATCTGCGATGGGGTATATGAACCCTACATCCAACAACTTTTGCAAATATTCCTTTACTATGTCCTTGAGGGTTGGGTTCATTCTCCTCTAAATTTTCTGCATAGGTTTGAATCCCTCCTTGATGTAAATGTGATGAGTACTGAAGGATGCACCCCCTTCATTTCTTTATAGTTCCAAGAAAAAAGCATCTAAGTTCTCTCCCAACATTCTGGACAACTTCTCTTCTTGGTTGATTGAGAGAGACATGTTAATCTTCAAGGTTCTAGATGGACCAAATTCTACAACTTTGACATGTGTAGGACTTGGGTTAGCTAATCATAATTCAGTCCAAGGATTACCCTCATATTTATTTACAAGATCAACAAGAGGCATCGTATTGGGGGATTGGTTCTGGAGGATTTAGTCAACGAGGTCATCTTCATGAGGTTTCCCTCCTCTTATAAAAAAATCTAGAGTACGGATTGGATGGGATGTTGTATGATACACTTCATCTTCCTCCTCCTCTTCTAACAATAGGGGTAAGTCATTCTGAATGGATGGATGAGAAGGAGGGTACAATACCAATTGTTTGGACAAATGCCCATTCTTAATGGTAATGTCCCTGACCCTGCAACTTATCTAAGCATCAACAGTGGCTAACAATCGCCTTCAAAAGGTGAGAATATAACCATTGAATTTGGTTTTGGGCTAGAGAACCAAGAATTTAGTAGGATGCTTTGAGGAGTCAACAGAGACCATTACGTCCTCAAGAACTCCCTTAGGAGCCACTGTGGATCTATCTGCAAGTTTCAACACTGTAGTGATCTTTCTCAAGGATCCTTGGAGGTTTAGTTTTAGAATTGTTTCTTTACTAATCAAATTGATGGCAACCCTGAGATCAATTAGGGTGTGAGGGACAATGATTCCATTAATGTGTACATTTACGACTGGACTTCCAAGGTCTAGATATTTTGGACAAATCAATCTCCTCAGCATCAGATAATTGACCAATAACATTGATGGTGGGGGTTTCCCTTTTTATCGTCCCAGGGTGTTTGAAACATTACTCTTGGATAAGCTTATTGTAGATGGGAACATCCTTAATAGCTTGAAGGAGGGGTATTTTAACACATGGATTCTTCAATTCTCCTAGAAGTTTAGTCTCTTTTGTGGTGTGTTGGTTACAAAGGATCAATATCTCAAGAAAAGGAGTTGGATGTACTTGAGGGCTACTCTCTTCCTTTTCCTCTTCAAGCTCTTCAGGTGGAGATGGAGGTTGGTTATTTGGGAGCACTATTTTAGACATGAGGTTTATTTCTTGAATATCCACAACATAGGCAGGGTAAGATGTCTCTCCATTGTAGACCTATTGTGGTTGCTTGTTATTCGGGTTCAGATTGGGTTGAGAAAGCATCTGATGTTGCTTGGGTGGATCAGGATGAGTGAGTTTTGGTTGAGATGGAGGTGGAGGTAGTAAAGTGGGAGACTATTTGGTTTGAGGCCTCCATCCTTGTGAAGGGTTATTCAACTGAGGATATGGAGAAGCATATAGAAATGATTGATTTATAGGTTGGGGAGGATATTTAGGTGCATAAGGCCAAGAAGGAGGTGTGGACCATGATTAATGAGTGGAATATTACCAAAGTGGCAAGGGTGAATTCTGGTTGGGATGGAAATAAGAGTAGGATGAACCTTGTATGCCCTACTGGTTTGACCAAGGTCCTTGTGGTCTCTTTTCATTAATATAAAAGAGTTTCTCAGCCCCACCTTCTACCCCTTGGTATAAAAATTTTAATCCAGACAATGAAGGACATTCATTTGTGGCATGGTTTTCCTCATAGACTTGGCAGACCTCTATGACATTTAATGGATATTCATTTTTGGGGTGCCTTTTAGTGAATTTAAGGGGAAAAAGTAGCTAAGGCCCTTTCTACTTCCTCTTGTCTCGTCTTGATCTGCATGGTATCCATTTTAAAATAAAATGTATGCAAAATTTCACTTTTAAAGTCCTCCAAACTGTTTCCAATTTCATTCTTGATGGATGTTGTGGAGGGATAGGAACCGACCAAAGATTGACTAACCCTACCCTTCTTCCTAGCATCCCTAGAGTGGTTATTGAACATTGTTTTGATGTCTTCATAGGATAACTGATAGATGTATCCCCTAGATAACATGTTGAGGGTTTATAGCATATCCTCCCTGATCCAAGTTTTCATGGCTATGCCCACTGGTAAAGTGTCTGGTCCGGATGGGTTCACCATAGCCCTCTACAAAGCATGCTGACCTATGTTAAAAAATGAGGTCCATGCCCTAATGGAGAATTCCATAATTCAAAAGTTACTTCTAAGATCTCTTAATGCAACCTTTCTCACCTTAATCCCCAAGGGTGATTGCGCTAACTCCCCAGACAAGTTTCGTCCTATAGCCCTCTGCAATTTCATTTACAAGACCGTCTCAATTTTTTTGGCTAACAGAGTAAAAACCATCATGCCTCTCTTGATCTCCCAACACAAAACTAGCTATGTGGAAGGAAGGAAAATTATGGATAGTATCATCCTTTCCCATGAACTAGTCTACTCTCTCAAAGTTCAAAGGAAGCCTGGAATGATGATGCAATTGGACATGTCTATAGATTTCAATAAAATCAGTTGGGAGTACATGAAAAAGGTCCTTGCAGCTTTTGGGTTTCACAAAGATTACATAAAATGGATTATGGTGATGGCCTTAGGGGCTTTCTTCTTTGTTCTTTTGAACAGATCCCCATCTCAACCCTTCAACCCGTCTAGAGGCATCTGTCGGGCAGATCCTATTTCTCCCTTTATTTTTTTCATTGTGGTAGAGGGCCTCAACATATCCATCATAGCTACCCCTTCCACCAATGCCCTTTCTGCCCTTAAGCTTTATACCTCTTCTCCCCCCTCCACACATCAAAAATTCACTGATGATACCTTGTTAACAGGCCTCCCCACAATCAAAGAAGCCTCATCCTTTAAAGTCATTCTCCTAGGTTTCTCTACCACCTCTGGCACCTCAATAAACCAAGAAAAGTCCAAATTGTTCTTCTTTAACAACCCTCTAGCTATCCAAAGGAATATAGCCATAATCATGGGATTTCAAAGATGCAACCTCCCCTCAAAATACCTTGGTGTCTGTTATGAAACCAGCTCAAGAAAAGATAGGTCAACGCCTTAGAATTCAGCGTCTTCGAGGGGGCAACCTCCTTTACATTACATAAATGAAAAATTATTGGATGATTCAAATGACAAAACCTCCTTTCTATATATAGGAGTCTAAGGAGTCACAATATAAACCAACCGACCTAACAATAATAATATAAAGCCACAAAAATAATAACAAAAGGGATTCTATGGGGCACAGTAATAACAATATGGGGGCAATAGGGGCACAACAATATTAATAAGGGGTATAACTACAATAGTAATGGGGTAATCACTAGTATTATAGGGACCCAACATGCTCCTCGCCTTCAAAAAAGTGTTGTCCTCAACGCTTGAGTAGTTCTGGATACTTCTGCATAAAATTCTCATCCTCCCATGTGGAATCTTCAACGGATAAGTTGTTCCACTTGATAAGATACTCTAAAATTGATCGATTTCATAGTTGTCGATTTCTTGTTTCTATGACTGCTTCTGGTTCCAATATAATTTTTCCTTCCTCATCAAGTTCTGGCAATATTGTTTGAACTGGGAGCTTGTCGCCTATAACCTTCTTTAAACATGAAACATGGAAAATTAGGTGCAATCGAGAAGCTGCAGGAGCTCCAATTTGTATGCCATAGTACCAATCTTTTGCAACACCTTGTATGGACCATAATACTTTGGTGATAATTTATTATCCTTCTTAGCTTGCTTGAGGGACATTTGCTTATATGGTTGTAGCCGTAAGAATACCCAATCACCTACATCAAAACTTCTTTCGCTGCGATGTTGATCTGCCTATTGTTTCATTCTATTTCTGTGCCAACACGAGGTTATCCTTAAAGAGTTGGAGGACTTGTTGTTGATGTTCGATGTGATGTTCCACTGCTTGAACCTTAGAATTTTCTCTTAAATATGATGTGATGGATGGTGTTTGATACCCATAAAGTGCCATAAATGGGGTCATTTTTGTTGCTGTATGGAAGGAAGTGTTATACCACCATTCAGCCAGAGGCAACCATTTGACCCATTGTGTCTGTTTATCAGATACAAAGAAATGAAGATATCCTTCCAAACATTTGTTTACTATCTCAGTTTTCCCATCAATTGAGGATGATAAGATGAGCTATGAGCTAACTGAGTACCAAGACAAGAAAATAATTCTGTCCAAAAATTTCCAGTGAAAATGGGATCTCTGTCACTTACAATAATCTTTGGGTTTCCATGTAGCTTTTGAATTGTTTCATAAATGCAGTAGAAACTGTACTGGCTTTAAATGGATGTGATAATGCACAAAAGTGTGCGTATTTGGTAAGTCTATCAACTACCACCATGATGACACTCTTTCCCTCAGACTTGGGTAAACCTATAATAAAATCCATTGGAAACCTCCTCCCAACGTTGGCTTGGAATGGATAAAGGTTGTAATAGACCCGGTGTCTTAATTGTTTCAACTTTATTTTTTGGCAAACCAAACATTCCGCCACAAACTTTTGAATATTTGATTTAAGGCCATCCCAAAAAAATTCCTTCTTAACCCTATGGTAAGTTTTTAAAAATCTTGAGTGCCCTCCTAAGGGAGAAGTGTGCAATTCCATAAGAATCTTTTGTTTTAGCTGGGAATTCTTACAGAGGTATAAGCGATCTTGGTACCATAACGAATCATTTTTTTTTCAGCTAATGTTATTCCCGAGTTACTGGAATCTTGTTGTAGCTTTCGAATAAGTGCCCACAGTTCTTCGTCATTCTTCCATTCCTCCCTTGCTTCATTTATCCAATCTGGTGGATAATAGAAATGGCACACAACAATGCTTCCACATCCTCATCCTTTCTTGAGAGTGCATCTGCCACCACATTTTGCTTCCCTTTTTTGTAGATGATTTCAAAGTCATAACCCAACATCGTTGTGACCCACTTTTGTTGCTCTTCAGAGAATAATCTTTGTTCTAAAAAGTATTTAAGGCTATCATGATCCATTTTTACCTTGAAGTGTCTTCCCATTAGGTAGGGTCGCCATTTCTTAAGTGCATGGAGTATTGCCAACATTCCTTCTCATAAATAGCTTTGTGTAAAAACTTTCCCTTGATTGGACGACTTTCAAAAGCAATGGGTCTTTCATCCTGCATTAGAATAGCACCAATTCCATTTCCTGAAG
>APFE030622889.1:0-22864 GCA_000404065.3 Pinus taeda
TGAAAATGCTTAATAAATCAAACCCTCAAATAGCTGCACTGGTTTTCCCGCATTAGATTTTTCTGGGGACATTAGTCCAAAAATAACAATGTCATTTGTGTGCTTGTTTCTGTTCCCTTCAGTTGATGATCTGTAATGTGTTGAGCATGTACTTGTGTTTATTTTCAGTATTTACATGGTAAATAACTTGTTAATTAATCAGAACAGGTAGGAAGGAATAAATCAGAAAGTATATGGAGGGTTTCTAATTGTTAGACTTAGAAACTCCAACATGGCATCAAAGGGTGGTTACAAATCACAGGAGAACAAAGCAGAGCCGAGCAGAGCAGCAACAGTAGAAAACAATTGTCTAGCAAAGAAGCAGCAAGGAAGGGGTGACGCAGAGCCTGCGTCATCAAGTTCGAGCCAAGAAGAGGCAGCGTAGAGGCTAAGGGAGGCAAAGACAGGCTCACGCAGAGGCCAGGAGGGCTGAGGAAGTTGATTTGCCGGTGTCGGGATTGTGCAGAGCCTAGGAGCTCTAACCTTCAGGTTGTTGGGGTTTAGGAGGCAGTGCGTAAGTTACAAAGTGGAGCTGGTCGGGTACTATAGTCAGAACAATACCTTATAGGGCAAGGCCAAGGTAAAGAGAGTTGTTGCCGAGGCAGATTTCTAGCCAAGGAATCCAAATCAGTGTTGTTGTTGCACAGACGATCAAAGAGGGGCAACTTGACGTTCGCAGAAGGATTTCCAGGTGGGAAATCGGGACTCAAAGGGAGTCCAGAAGAGAACTTCCAAACGAGAAGTAAAGAGACTCAGCAGGATTCGAGTCGAGAAATTCCAGACGAGAAGTGGAGAGACTCAGCAGGAGTCCAACCAAGAACTTCCAAAAGGGAAGTAGAGTGACTCAACAGAAGTCCAACCGAAAACTTCCATACGAGAAGTGGAGAGACTCAGCAGGAGTCGAACCAAGAACTTCCAGACGGGAAGTAGAGAGACTCAACAAGAGTCAAATCGAGAACTTCCAAATGAGAAGTAGAGAGACTCAGTAGGAGTCGAACCGAGAACTTCCAGATGGGAAGTAGAGAGACTCGGAGGAGTCAACAAGAAGAGCAGAGAAATGGCCATGAATGTGCTGAGGGATCAGGACAAGTTAGAAGGCCAGGATCCTTTATGTTCTGTGTGCCATGAGTGCACACACACCACTTGAGCGGAACTGGGGAAACATCGAGCTATAGTCAGACGGACTACAGGGGATGAGGGGCAGGATCCTCGAGGTACCCAGCCTCTTGGATTAGACCTTGCTACGAGAGCCCCGAAGAGGAGTAGCAATACTGGCGATGTCAGTAGAGATGGATGCGGATGGAGCAACAGAGGGAGCTATAGTGCAGGATTCTCAGGACAATGCGAGGCTAGCACGTTGCAACAGTGCGAGAGGCACGGGAGTGTTGCACTAGTGCAGGATGGCACAGAGAGGTGTGCAACGATGCGAGATGCATGGAGTTGTTGCAGCAGCGCAGAGATCAGAGGGGGCACTTGTCAGTGACAGAGGGATCTTCAGCGTCATGAGTGTTTCTAGCCTGACAGAGATGTCAAAGTTGCGAGATCAGTTACTTACTTCTCAGTAACTGAGTTGCAGTGCAGCAGTTAGCCCAGTGGTAGTGCTATGGGCAGCACGATGCAGCATGATGAGAGGGGTTGCAGTGCAGATGCAGCAGTGGCAGTGGCAGGGCCATGGGTAGCAGCACGGATACAGAGGGAGTTGCAGTACGGATGGAGTAGTGACAGTGGCAGGGCCATGGGTAGCAGTATAGGATGCAGCAGTGTAGAGGATGTTGGGTAGCAGGCCTAGCATCAACACAGGGATCGATGTCGGATGATCGGAGTGATGCTCAGTGAGGAATATTACTAAAGCACAATCCTCACTAAGAGGGAGTGTTGATTTGGGGTAGCATCGAATGTGCTCTAACCACGAAAATTAGTGGAGAGGTTAAAGCGCATGATATCTCCAATACCCAGAAAGGGTTTGGACAAATTCTAAACAGTTTGGGAGATATTAAAATAATTAATATTTTTAATGGAGTCCCTAAGTCTAACCTTAGGGAAAATAAAATATTAATGTGAATTAATATAAAACTGTGTTAGAATGGACCAAAAGTCATGGATCAAGCCAGATCTAACCTTAGCCGTTAATTAGGGACTTAATATCAGTCGTTGATTGGTCAACGAAAAAAGTATAAGAGGAGACTTGAGGGTCACTTGGAGAACACACCAAGAGATCAAGATTTTGATTGTCTGGGGTTGGGTTTGTTGAGAAAATTGAGAGAGCGATCTAGAGTTGCAGCTGAGGGGAAGTGAATACAGAAGCAGAGAGGCAGAGATAGTGCCGGGAGGGTCAGTGAAGCAACTGGGAAAGTTGACGCAGAGGACAGAAGCTGGAACTATCGAGAACAGTTGGAACTGTCGGAAACTATCGGAACTGCCGGGAAAGATGATGCAAAGGGCAGAAGCCGAAACTATCGGGAACAGTCGGAACTGTCGGGAACTGAAATTGTCAGGAACTGCCGAAACTACCGGGAAAGTAGACGCAGAGGGCAAAAGAGGCTGACACAGTCCCTAGAGGTTAATGTTGGGGTTTTTCGTGGGGCAGATTGGAGCTAAGGAGCTGCCGAAGTGTTTATCCGGGGTTTCAGCCGGAGTGTTTATCCGGGGTTTTAGCCAGAGTGTTTATCCGAGGTTTCAGCCGAAGTGTTTGTCTCCGAAGGAGAGGTACTACTGCCAAGATTTTTCTTTGTTGGGTGAGCCAGATTTGGCACCCAGATTGTATTATGAAACTGCTTAATAAATTAAACCCTCAGATAATTGCACCGATTTTCCCGCAATGGGTTTTTCCGAGGACATTAGTCCAAAAATAACAGTGTCATTTGTGTGCTTGTTTTTGTTTCCTTCAGTTGCTGATTTGTAATGTGTTGAGCATGTACTTGTGTTTATTTTCAGTATTTACATGTTAAATAACTTGTTAATTAATTAGAACAACTAGGAAGGAATAAATCAGAAAGTACATGGAGGGTTTCTGACTGTTAGACTTAGAAACTCCAACAATTAGAGGTTTTGTTCTGAGAGAAAAGTAGATCTATTATTTTCCAAGATACTTCAACAAGCTTGAGAGACAGAGCTTAAGACAGCCATTTTTGCAACCAATGTGAAAGTTGAGGATCGACTTGATGGGGTTTCAAATTTCTTGCCATGCAAGGAAAGAGTCTCAGTAATCTTGAAGGAGCAATACTTGTGGGAAGCCGTGTCCGACCCTCCTGCTCCAACATAGACCTTAGGGAGCATGCAGACACCAATAATAGTAGACCCTATAATGCAGGTAGCATGGGATAAGGAAATAAAGGAAAAGAAGGTGATCCCTTATGCTATTAAGGATCATCTAATTCTACATGTTGCAAAAAAAACCAAATATAAGGACATATTTGATTTCGTAGTATTACTTTTTCAAAGTGATAACATGAGTCAAAAAATGATTCTCAAAACTAATCTCAAAATGCAAAATGAACCCCTCCAACAATGTGACCAATTGCCTTATGAGAATCACACAAATCCATGACCAGCTTGCAATTATTGGAGGATGTACTAGATACAGAGCTAGTGAATGTTGCTTTGAATGGGTTGACCAAGGCTCGAGAACCATTCATCATGGGCATTTGTGCCCAAAAGTATCTTCCCAAGTGGGAGAGACTTTGTGATGACTACATCCAAGAGGATACTCGTAAAGAGTCCACGAAGAACAAGCGAAGAGGAGCAACAAATGAAAACTTGGTCTTGGTCAATGAGATGAAGAAGACCAAAGGGAAAATTTTCATCAAAAAGGGTGACAATTGTTGAAGAATGTAACTAGTGTCAGTCTTCATAATTGTATTTCATTCATGATGTATTGAATTTGTCAAAAGAAAGAAAAAGAAATTTTATTATAAATAAAATTGACTTATTAAAGCATGCCTTTCATGCTTGGGTCAATTATTTATAGGTCAAAGCCTGCATTGCAGGCTTCTAGGGTTTATGTCCAATGTCTTTGTCCATGTCACGATGTAAAAGACCCTTGGGATTTATTTGTCAAAAAAGAAATTTATTTTATGTGAAATTAGGTCTCCTAGGCTTCCTCCACCAAGTCGGTCTCAAAGAAGGACAAGTTAGCCTAACAGAGGATGCTCGTAAAGAGTCCACGAACAACAAGCGAAGAGGAGCAACGAATGAAAACTTGTTCTTGGTCAATGAGATGAAGAAGACCAGAGGGAAAATTTTCATCAAAAAGGGTGACAATTGTTGAAGAATGTAACTAGTGTCAATCTTCATAATTGTATTTCATTCATGATGTATTGAATTTGTCAAAAGAAAGAAAAAAGAAATTTTATTGTAAATAAAATTGACTTATTAAAGCATGGCTTTCATGCTTGGGTCAATTATTTATAGGTCAAAGCTTGCATTGCAGGCTTCTAGAGTTTATGTCAAATGTCCTTGTCCATGTCACATTGTAAGAAACCCTTCCTAGGATTTATTTGTCAAAAAAGAAATTTATTTTATGTGAAATTAGGTCTCCTAGGCTTCCTCCACCAAGTTGGTCTTAAAGAAGGACAAGTTAGCCTAACAGAGGGGCAAAAACTCTTATATAAAGGCAGCAACTCAAACTCACTCATCAAGTTCGATGTGCAACTTATGGGGCTAGAAAAATTGTGAAGTTCAAGGAAGAAGAGGAAAGGGCTAGCGAAGGAGAAGGATGTCTCTATCAAGCACAAGAAGTCGAAATTCTCCCTCTCTCTCACGTGTGAAGCTTCTAGGCTGCTGGAGGGTCGAAATTGTAGTATTGAAGCTGGGCCAAAATTGTAGTACTGAAGCTGGGCCAAAATTTTGTGTTGTTGGCGGCCGGAATCTCTAGGTTGTTGTTGGGCTAAAGTTGGTGGACAATTGTTGAAGAATGTAACTAGTGTCAGTCTTCATAATTGTATTTCATTCATGATGTATTGAATTTGTCAAAAGAAAGAAAAAGAAATTTGTTTATAAATAAAATTGACTTATTAAAGCATGGCTTTCATGCTTGGGTCAATTAGTTATAGGTCAAAGCCTGCACTGCAGGCTTCTAGTGTTTATGTCAAATGTCCTTGTCCATGTCACATTGTAAAAGACCCTTCTTGGGATTTATTTGTCAATAAAGAAATTTGTTTTATGTGAAATTAGGTCTCCTAGGCTTCCTCCACCAAGTCGGTCTCAAAGAAGGACAAGTTAGCCTAACAGAGGATGCTCGTAAAGAGTCCACGAACAACAAGTGAAAAGGAGCAACAAATGAAAACTTGTTCTTGGTCAATGAGATAAAGAAGACCAAAGGGAAAATTTTCATCAAAAAGGGCGACAATTGTTGAAGAATGTAACTAGTGTCAATCTTCATAATTGTATTTCATTCATGATGTATTGAATTTGTCAAAAGAAAGAAAAAAGAAATTTTATTGTAAATAAAATCGACTTATTAAAGCATGGCTTTCATGCTTGGATCAATTACTTATACGTCAAAGCCTGCATTGTAGGCTTCTAGGGTTTATGTCAAATGTCCTTGTCCATGTCACATTGTAAGAGACCCTTCTTGGGATTTATTTGTCAAAAAAGAAATTTATTTTATGTGAAATTAGGTCTCCTAGGCTTCCTCCACCAAGTCAGTCTCAAAGAAGGACAAATTAGCCTAACAGAGGGGAAGAAACTCCTATATAAAGGCAACA
This sequence comes from Pinus taeda, assembly GCA_000404065.3. NCBI lineage: Eukaryota > Viridiplantae > Streptophyta > Pinopsida > Pinales > Pinaceae > Pinus > Pinus taeda. Next base: position 5,745 of record APFE030622889.1, read on the forward strand.
ACTCGAACTCACTCATCAAGTTCGATATGCAACTTATGGGGCCAGAAAAAGTGTGAAATTCAAGGAAGACGAGGAAAGGGCTAGCGAAGGAGAAGGATGTCTCTATCAAGCACAAGAAGTCGAAATTCTCCCTCTCTCTGACGTGTGAAGCTGCTAGGCTGCTGGAGGGTCGAAATTGTAGTATTGAAGCTGGGCCAAAATTTTGTGTTGTTGGGGGCCGAAATCTCTAGGTTGTTGTTGGGCAAAAGTTGTTGGACAAGAAGACACAGCTAAAGATTGTTGAATTTAATTGGAAGGCTAACTTGGTGGAAGAGGAAGGTCTATTGGTCTTAGGTCATGGTCTATCTCATTTTGAATCTACCGATGGAAGAGATTTTAACTGGGTTTTCCCCTATAGAAAGGTTTCAGCCCTGGCAGAGTGCCTACATCTTGTGTACTTTATCTTCGTGTTTTGCTTTTGGTAATTGCTTGATGAAACTAAGATAAAAGAAGAACATAAGAAAGATGATAAGAACTCTACTAATTATCAAAAAGAGAAGAGTTTTTTGCCTTTTCGATTTTCTAACAACAATGAGGGAGAGGAACAACATTCCAAGCAGAAGAGAAATATGACCAAGATCAAATGCTATATTTGTTATAAGAATGGCCATTTTTCTTCTCAATGTCCACATATGAAGAAAGGCAAAGGGAAGTCATAGAAAGTTGCAGCAACAATAGAGAAACGGTTGAGCAAACTTGCTTTCATGTTCGAGAGTGACTTTTTCACGCATGTCCTACCTTTCTACCAGCGTTATTGCTAGAAGCCCCTGGTACTTGGACAGTGGTGCCTACCACCTCAAAGGCTAGACAGATATTTAGTAGATTTGCATAGAACGACTCAGAGACATATTGAGCTTGGCAATGATGCCAAGTATGTAGTGAGGGGGCAAGGGGTACTTTAGTTCCAGCTTGAGTAAGAAGGGTCCTTTCATGCGCAGGAGGTACTCTATCCACTTGACCTAAATAACCTTTTGTCCATCTCAATCATGGAGTACAAAGGTTTTGAAGTCAACTTCTGGAGGGGGCAAGTGTTCATTTTCCTAAAGGGAGCCAATCCAGATTCTAGAAACTGCAATAAGGGTTAGAATCTCAGAGAGAAACCTATATAGACTTCAAGGTCATCCTGCTCATGCACTAGAGCACACCAATGACAGCATCTACGAGCTTTGGCATAGGAGGATGGGGCATCTCCATCACAAGGCTCTACCGTTACTGAGATGGATAGGAGATCTTGGGATATTTGGTTGTCTAGTCTACATCCACATACCTATGGAAAAGAGGGCAAAGTTGCAACCCTCCAGTGAGAGGAACATCCCTGTGGGATACAACAAGAATTCCAAGGCTTATAGAGTCTTCTTGACATATCACGAGAAGAAAGTGTTGAGTTGACATGTCGAGTTTGGGGAGAACTTGGCATCTAAGAAATATCAAGACCTACCAACAATTGCAGGGGGGCCTCAAGAGGAGGAACCAAAGGAGAAGCTGAGAGCAAAGACTTCCAGTAACAGAGATAGCCAACCTTCAATGTAGGAGGAGCATTCAACTCCTTCAACATCAGTCAAGAGGCTCAGGTGGGCAAAGCAGACCTTACGAGATGATTGAGTGAATGTCAACCCTTGCAAGACCAATTTCAAGGAGAGAAGACCTCTGCAAAAGTTTTTTATGTACGTGGCTTTGATTACCAACATCATAAACTTAGAACCTTCTAGCTTTAAGGAAGCAACCAACCAACAAGTGTGGAGAGATGTCATGGTGGAGGAGCACAACTCCATCATGAAGAATGATGTCTCGGAGATTGTATCAAGACCAAATGGGAAGTCAATTGTGACTTAAAGTATGTAGTAGATGGCAATATGGAAAAATACAAAGCTAGATTTGTTGCTCGTGGATTCTCTTAAAAAGAGGGAGTAGACTACGATGAGACTTTTTCTCCCATAGTCAAATACTCCTCTATTCGAGCAGTTCTTTCGACAATTTTTGAGATGGGATGAAGCATCCACCAGATGGGTGTGAAGAAGTCTACATTGAGCAGCCGCAAGGGTTTGAGGTCCATGTAGAAATAACTCGAAATTTGCAACTACTAATGAATTTGAATTGAAAACAAAAGAAACAAATTTCTTCTACTCAATCTATGGAAGGGAAAACATACAATAAAAACACATGCAATCAATCACAATGAACACATTTTTTAATGGGAACCCAACTGGGAAAAACCCCTCCTCTATTAGATGAGAAAAATTGATCTATTATAATGACAAATTCAATCCTGAAGCACAACCGACACTGCAATACTGATCTCCTCCTCCTAAGACTGCTTTGCAAAATACTTAGCCAATTCTTGGCCTCGTGCTATGTTTCCTTGCACAATTCCTGAGGAAATTAGTTCCTAAAGAATAGGAGAAGCCCCTATTTGATGTGCAATTCCCAAGAGAGTAGTCTCACCTGCTACATGCAAACACTGTAAACTCACTAGTATAAAATAATGATTACATTGATGTCTTTTTCCTCCACTCAACTAGGCAATTCGAATTCCATGCATGACTGGGGCTACTTTTCGTAAATTAACTAGTTAACTGAGATATCAGTGAGTTAACAACAATTACAACAACTCAACTAAACTCCTACTGACTATATTTATGACTAGAGCTCAAATAACTGAGTTTAACCAACAATAACTCCACTAGATTGCTAAATCTTAACAATCAACCCATGCACAACTCTACTTCTTGCCAACAAACTCGTATTGACTGACTTAACTAAGTGACAATGCCATATCACTCCTGCTAATTGCAACTCAAGTCATCTTACTGATGTGGAAATTTGAATTTCTCCATTTCTCCAATCCTTCTCCTCTTGAAGAATGCATTGTAACACAAATAACACTCCCTCTCACTATTGTTGTTGCTACTGCAACAACTGCAACTGAGAAGCATCCAGAATACTGAATCAACTATGTCTCTGAGTTGCAATTGTCTCCGGAATCTCTGGCTACTACTAGCCTCTGCAACTGTCGCTCAATATTTGACCGCATTGACTGACATTGATCCTTCTGTTACTGAATATTGTAGGGCCCTGTAGAAAGGGTAATGATCCATGAGAATAGTATACTACAACTGTTGTTTCTCTCCTATGGACCTTGCCCAAATATTTGCAACTCTGGGACTAAGGCTCTACATCGCCCCACTTCACTCCTAGAGGTATAGTTGCATGCAAGGCGAAATCTACCTCTAGCTTGTAGAGATTTTTAACTCGAACACCAATTTGTTTTAATTTTCTAGTAGCAACATGCTTCAGATAAGATTTCCCCCTACGGAACACCACATCATATCCTTTGTCCTCAAGTACAGCTATAAAAAATAGATTTTTTTTCATGCTAAGCACATACATTACATTCTTGACGTGAATATGAGAGCCTGACTCCCTCTTAAAGGTGATAGTGACAATCCCTTTGGTACTATATCTCCCATCATCTCCAAGCTCTATGTGTAATTGTAGGTCTTTCTCCTCTAAGTTGTTGAAGAACTCATTATTTCTTGTCATATGATATGAAGCACCAGAGTCTAGGTAGCACTTGTTGAGAAATCTAGGGCATAGCAATTAGGATCTTCTTTTACTTAGGTTATTAGTGTTCTTCTTCATCAAACAGCTACCAATGCATAAACCATAAAGAGACAGGAGACACAAAATATAGGCTATCATCCAGGGCCAAAACCTCTCACTCTTGAGAGGAAAACCCAAACAAAATCCTCTTCTTATAGAGATTCTAATTAACAAATACCAAGACCAAGACCCTTGACCTATTTTCCGCTCCAAGACCAAGATACAAGATCCTTAGCCAACGACAGTCAACCTTTTGCTCCTTCCTCCTTCTCGACTTCTTCTTCAACCTTGGCTTCATCTTCATAGGGCACCGACCATCCATCACTTTCATACATGGGTCAGTCATGTCATCATCGGAAAGTGATCCATCAATCCATATTTGGCCTTCCTTCATGCCATGTTTCTTTCTTCATGCTATGTTTCCTTAAGGATCTTTCATCCTACTACATGTGCATCAGTGGTGGAAGACATCCATAGATCTTCCCTCGGCAACCTTGCATAAACACATCCAGATATTTGTTCAAAAAATAAAGGAATGGACACTAAAATCAACATTACCTTTGTGATGGTCTTTCATCATGAAATCTTCTAGTTTGCATCAGTGTCCTGCATACATATCGACACATCTCCCAAAGATATATATTGTCAAGGGTCTCTTTCTTTTCAGACTCCATCAGAGTCTTCATATCTTCCATGGAGATATCCTAGTCAAATCTTCTTGGTCTTTTGGATGTTGATTTCCTTTAACATGGTTGCATATTCTATGATCTCTTTCTTTCTTCACACATTTCATTCCCAGGAACTTCCAATCAGAATTCCTCAATTATAGTCAACCACCTCATATTACATATGAGGACATATTATGTTGATTTTAATGAATGTGTGACCCATGCATTTCTACATTCCTTCGAAGGAGGAGATCCTTCCTTTGATTATGCTCTCACGATAGAGCATTGACCCATGTTACCTGCAACCATATGACATGACTCTTCAATATAGACTATAAGCATGCATATCTCTTTTTCCTTTGGGTCATCCAGACTTCCTACAACAACTTCCTTCATTGAAAGAGCTTCAATCCCTTGATTTGCTTCTCCTTTTATGTCATCATACCATCATCCATGAATTTCACAAGTTTGGAATTCTTGATGAAACACTTGCTTCCCCTCATGATCGGTGAACCTTACAATGTAGATTCCACCAGAGAATCTTGAGCAACTAAAGTATCCCCATCAGAAGATGTTTCCTTTTGACAGATGTATATGATGAACCTTGTACTAGATGACCTTTCAATGTAGATTTCATCAGCGAATCTTGAGGATCTAAAGTATCCCCATCAAAAGATGTTTCCTTTTGACAGATGTATATGATGAACCTTGTACTAGATGACCTTGCCACTTATGTTTTCAATGAGATTCCCAAGAACTATATCCTTGACTTCCGATTCTAACCATCTTTCATGCTTCTCTATGATGTCTCGAGATCTTGATTTCAATACTTCCATGATGCCTTGATGCATCCCATTATTTTACTTAGTGAATCATGATAGCCATATCTTACAATAGAAGACTTAGGAACTTGAAAAGAACTTATGTGACGAAGACTATCTCAATAGTGGAGACCTATTACTTCCTCCTTCTTCGACTTCTTCCTTTCTGCTTCCTCCACTTCCTCAGTGATGTGGTCTTCTTCTCTTCTTCTTTTCTTATTGTCCTTATTGAGCTTAGAACAATCTCTTCTATAGTACCCAATTCTTGACACCCATAGCATTGTATTTTAGCCATGTTCTTCTTCTTTTTCGGAGGACCAAACTTTCCAAATTTCCCCTTTCTTTTAGTCATAGTAGCATATGCTTGATTTTTCTCACCTACTCCCACATCAAATTTGGCCTTTAGTCTAGATTCTTCAATTTTGCATAGTGACCATAGATCCTGGAATGGAGTAGCTTCTTTCTTCCCACAAATACTTGAAATAAAGTTACCCCACTCTTCCGGTAGTGCATTTAATACAATTGTAGTCATTTCTCTATCAGACATGACTTCTCCTAGATCTTGTAGTTGATCTCGGATTTCAGATATCCTCATAAACCATGAGGCTATTCCATCTTCCCTTGACATCTTCAATTTGTAGAGTTCTTGCCTTAATGAGATGACTTCTCCAGCAGTGCTTACGGAGTACAACTCTACAGTTTGTCATAGATTTCTTTTGAAGTTTCGAGTTTGGATACATATGGGATGAGGGGATCATTGATGGACTTTATGATAATCCTTTGGGCCCTGACTTCTCCTTTCATATACTTTGCAACAGCTTGAGCATCTTCCTTTCATAGTTTAGTGATAAATCCTTTGACATGTTCCATAACCTCATTTTCAACGAGGTTCAAATATGTCCTTTTCTTCCATGCAAGATAGTTTGAAGCCCCAACAAATTTGTTGCTTTCCTTGCAGATAGACATTTTGACATATTCAAATGTGGACATAAATATACTTACTTGATAGGATGCTCCTTCTTGTTTCTTTCTTGATGTTGACGATGATATAGAGGATAGAAAACTTCTCTTTATTGAAGATAATTTTCTTCAATAATGATCCTTGACTTGTATGACTAGATGACAAATCCTAAAGGCTCACAATGGGAGCCATCACTAAAAATAAAATTCCTTGCTCATGAAACCCATGAAACAAGCATTAATAATAATTTTATTTTTCTTCTTTTCATCAATTACATAAAATCATATTTCCACATGTCATTATGAAGACCGAACCTAGTTACATTTTTCAACACCACTCACTCGCTCTTACTGTGCTTTCCATTCACGCACTGAGGATGAAATCCAACTCGAATTGTGATGTGAAAGCATCTCCTCCTGTTGTTGTTGCAGGTTCCTTGTTGGATTTCTTATGTGGACACTTGGTTGCATATTGTCTATACTCATGGCAGTGAAATCATTTAATTTGACTGAGGTCTTTCTTCTTGCCATGGTTTTGGCCAGATTTTTCCTCACCTTGGGCCTTCTTTCCTTTGGCATTCTTTCCTTTTCCAACTAGAGCACAGTGTTCTTCCTCATCAAATTTGCTAAGACTCCATCTCTAGTGATTCTTCTAATCTCCTCCTGCACCAAGTCAGACCAATGTCTCTCCCATTTTCGGAGCTTGTCTCTTCCATTAACTGGATCCTGATAGCTATGTCAGAACTTCAGAAGACCAAGGAGTGTTAATCTCACAAGCTCAATGGTGGCACAGTCTCTCCTACTCCTCCAAGTTCATCTCTGACCTGAGTGAATCTGGATAGGTACTGAACAATGGTTTCATTTTTCTACATTCGAATGTTCATGAGCTTATCTTTCAATGTCAATTTCTTGGCATCACTGCTGCTTTCGAATAGGTCTCTAAGGGTCTTCCACATTGCATAAGCAGTTTGCTTTCCATGCAAACTCGAAACAACATGGTCTCTGACTCACTCCAAGATAATCCTCCTAGCTTTAGTTGTATCTTTCTTCCACTGAGCCAGTTGTTGTGCATCGGAGGTTGATGGTTTTGCAATATCAGTTTTTGTGTATTCCAATAATCCATTGTCATTCAGCACAACTTCCATTCTGTCCCCTTCCTGATAACTATGTCAGAACTTCAGAAGACCAAGGAGTGCTAAGCTCACAAGCTCAATGGTGGCACAGTCTCTCCTACTCCTCCAAGTTCATCTCTGACCTAAGTGAATCTGGATAGGTACTGAACAATGGTTTCATTTTTTTACATTCGAATGTTCATGAGCTTATCTTTCAATGTCAATTTCTTGGCATCACTTCTGCTTTCGAATAGGCCTCTAAGGGTCTTCCACATTGCATAAGCAGTTTGCTTTCCATGCAAACTCGAAACAACCCAAGATAATCCTTCTGGCTTTAGTTGTATCTTTCTTCCACTGAGCCAGTTGTTGTGCATCGGAGGTTGATGGTTTTGCAATATCAGTTTTTGTGTATTCCAATAATCCATTGTCATTCAGCACAACTTCCATTATGTCCCCTTCCAAATAATGAAATTTGAACTTCCCTCCAATGCATACTCAAGTTTCAATCCATTGGAAAGCATTGTTCTTGCACTGAAGAAAATTCCTGCACCATAAATCTGTTATTCAAAATTTCTCTAAGAGAAGATTAGGAAGTTGCTATCTATGTAGTTTTCAAGGATCTGATACCATGTAGAAGTAACTCAAAATTTGTAGCTACTAATGAATTCGAACTGAAAACAATACACACAAATTTCTTCTACTCAATCTGTGGAAGGGAAAACATACAATAGAAACACATGCAATCAATCAATCACAATGAACACCGTTTTTACTGGGGAAAACCCCTCCTTTATTTGTATTATATCAGACGAGAAACATTAATCTATTACAATGACAACTTCAATCATGAAGCACAACACCTGCATTGCAATATTATCTCCTCCTCCTGAGACTGCTCTGAAAAATACTTACCCAATTCTTGGCCCTCCTGCTCCTCCTATTTCCTTGTGCAATTCCTGAGGAAATTAGCTCCTAAAGAATAGGAGAAGACCCTATTTGCTTATGCAATTCCCAAGAGAATAGTCTCTCCTGCTACATGCAAGCATTGTACACTCACTAGTATATAGTATCAATGTGGAAAAAGTCGAAGTCGGGATTAAATCGGCAAGGGTCCAAAAGTTGAAAAAGTCGTTAAAGTCGGGAGTTTTTCGAGAAAGTCGGCAAAAAGTCGGCAAAATTAAAAAAAAAAATACAAAAATATTCATTTTTTTAAAAAATCCAGACTTTTTTAATAAAATCCCGATATTTTCAAGCAAAAAAAAATCATTAAAGTCCCGATTTAATCCCGACTTTTTCGACTGGAAAATCAGCCGATTTAATCGGCCAGCCAAAAAAATAGAAAAATCGGGATTTAATCCCGATTTTTTCCCAACTTTTTCCACACTGAATAATAGTATACAATAATGATTACATTGATGCCTTTATACTCCAGAGTCCAGCCAACTAGGCAATTTGAATTCTATGCATGAATGGGGCTATTTTCAGTAAATTGACTAGTTAACTGAGAGATCAGTGAGTTAACAATTGTTACAAATACTCAGTTGAACTCCTACTGACTCTATTTATGACTAGAGCTCAGATAATTGAGCTTAACTAACAATAACTCTTCTAGATTGCTACATCTTAGCAATCAAATCTGCTATTTGAAATTTCTCTAAGAGAAGATCAGGAAGTTGGTTTCTATGTAGTTTTCAAGGATCTAATACAATGTAGAAATAACTCAAAATTTGTAGCTGCTAATGAATTCAAACTGAAAACAATACACACAAATTTCTTCTACTCAATTTGTGGAAGGGAAAACATACAATAGAAACACATGCAATCAATCAATCACAATGAACACCGGTTTTACTAGGGAACCCAACTGGGGAAAACCCCTCCTCTATTTGTATTATATCAGATGAGAAACATTAATCTATTACAATGACAACTTCAATCATGAAGCACAACTTGCACTGCAATATTATCTCCTCCTCTTGAGACTGCTCTGCAAAATACTTAGCCAATTCTTGGCCCTCCAACTCCTATTTCCTTGTGCAATTCCTGAGGAAATTAGCTCCTAAAGAATAGGAGAAGACCCTATTTGCTTACACAATTCCCAAGAGAATAGTCTCACCTGCTACATGCAAGCATTGTACACTCACTAGTATATAGTATACAATAATGATTACATTGATGCCTTTATACTCCAGCCAACTAGGCAATTCGAATTCTATGCATGAATGGGGCTATTTTCAGTAAATTGACTAGTTAACTGAGATATCAGTGAGTTAACAATTGTTACAACTACTCAATTGAACTCCTACTGACTCTATTTATGACTAGAGCTCAAATAATTGAGCTTAACTAACAATAACTCTACTAGATTGCTACATCTTAGCAATCAACCCATGCACACCTCTACTTGTTGCCCACAAACTCGAATTGACTGACTTAACTAAGTGACAATGCCATGTCACTCCTACTAAATGCAACTCAAGTCATCCTGCCGATGTGGAAATTCGAATTTCTCCATTTGACCAAGGCGCAAATCAAATGAAACCTTTTCTTGCTACAATTTAACAGTCCATGACAATGAGACACCTGTATGCTTGCTTAAGAAATCCCTATATTAACTCAAACAGGAGCCCAAGGCCCGATATGCTAGGATTGACAGTACTTAGCAGGGCATAGGCTTCACTAAGAGGGAGGCAAATCCCAAGCTATACTTCTTGTTGGTTGGATATGAGCCCCTCATTTTGGTGTTGTATGTGGAAGATCTCATTCTAATAGATGCAAAGAGACTAATTGTAGGTTGCAAGCCAAACCTAGTGTTAGAATTTGAGATCAAGGATATCAAGTCGATGCATTACTTTCTAGCATTAAGGTTGGTAACAACTGAGCGAGATCTTTCTCGCACATGGGAGTACACTTTAGAGATCCTGAAGAGATTCAAGATGGAGGACAGAAGACTAATGGCCACTCTAATGGGTGACCAATTTCAAGAAGATTGATTCTTTAGTTTCAGAGTTGGCAAACTCCAAACAATATAGGAAAGTTGATTGGATCATTGATGTATCTGGTCAACGCTTGACCAAACATTAGTTTTACTATTAACACCTTGACTCAATTCATGGTGGAATCGAGAGAGGTTCACTACGTTGCAGCAAAGCACATGCTTAAATATTTACATGCATAGTAGGATATGAATTACAATTCCTTGGCGGAGATGGTGTGAGTTTGCAGTACTCGGATTCAAATAGGACCGGCAAGGATACAGATCGAAAGAGCACCTCTAGGTGTTGCTTCAGTTTAGGGTTAGCCGTCATGTTAATTTTAGATAACAATGGTATGTTCTATGCTTTAGCACAATTTACTTCAATGTTCCTTATCAGCCTAATGACAATTTCCAATTATTTCCAGTAGCAATCACATTAACTTAACCACATTGATAATAAATGCAAATAGAACATAAAAAAAAGTGCAGAAGACAAGCCAAGACAAGAGGACACAAGATTTGGCAGATGCTAGGGAAAAACCCCAATGTGGGGAAAACCTTTGATCAAATCTTCTTATTATTGTTCAATAGTTCAGCAGAGAGAGAGAGTACAAATATCAAATTAACTGACTTAACTAAGTGACAATGCCATGTCACTCCTACTAAATGCAACTCAAGTCATCCTGCCGATGTGGAAATTCGAATTTCTCCATTTGACCAAGGCGCAAATCAAATGAAGCCTTTTCCTGCTACAATTTAATAGTCCATGACAATGAGACACTTGTATGCTTGCTTAAGAAATCCCTATATTGACTCAAACAGGAGCCCAAGGCCCGATATGTTAGGATTGACAGTACTAAGAGCGAGGCAAATCCCAAGCTATACTTCTTGTTGGTTGGATATGAGCCCCTCATTTTGGTAACAACTGAGCGAGATCTTTCTCGCACATGGGAAGTACACTCTAAAGATCCTGAAGAGATTCAAGATGGAGGACAAAAGACTAATGGCCACTCTGATGGTGACCAATTTCAAGAAGATTGATTCTTTAGTTTCAGAGTTGGCAGACTCCAAACAATATAGGAAAGTTGATTGGAACATTGATGTATCTAGTCAACGCTTGACCAAACATTAGTTTTACTATTAACATCTTGACTCAATTCATGGTAGAATCGAGGGAGGTTCACTACGTTGCAGCAAAGCACATGCTTAAATATTTACATGCATAGTAGGATATGAATTACAGTTCCTTGGCGGAGATGGTGTGAGTTTGCAGTACTCGGATTCAAATAGGACCGGCAAGGATACAGATCGAAAGAGCACCTCTAGGTGTTGCTTCAGTTTCGGGTTAGTCGTCATGCTAATTTTAAATAACAATGGTATGTTCTATGCTTTAGCACAATTTACTTCAATGTTCCTTATTAGCCTAATGACAATTTCCAATTATTTCCAGTAGCAATCACATTAACTTAACCACATTGATAATAAATGCAAATGGAACATAAAAAAATGTGCAGAAGACAAGCCAAGACAAGAGGACACAAGATTTGGCAAATGCCAGGGAAAAACCCCAATGTGAGGAAAACCTTTGGTCAAATCTTCTTATTATTATTCAATAGTTCAGCAGAGAGAGAGAGTACAAATATCAAATTAACTTGCCCAAAACATTCCTATCAAAATCAATTGTCAATTGTAGCCCTAACCAGAAATTCAACGCTGCTCAAAGCAGCACCAAAATATCCTCCAGGTAGCTCGGTCAATAGCACATTAATCAAGCCTTTCAAGAGAATCAAAGTCAGCCCAAAAAAGTTTGGTCAACCCAGTCAAAGGAGAGAGAAAACACTTGTAATTTTTGCAGTCAAATCTAAAGTCAACCTTGGTCAAACTATCCCAATCACCTCAATTCCTATGTCAATAAATGCGGCCTCCAAAGATCGAATTTATGCCCTCAAAAAACAAAGTCAACGTTGGTCAAAAGAGCCATGGTCATCGCTCGTATGTTTTCCTAAAATTCGGCCAGCAAACAATTCCAGAATTTCAGCCTCCTACCACACGTGCGACGTAGAAAGAAGTTGCCTCCAAGCTGTAAGAACCAATCAAGAGAGGAGAAAGAGAGATATGTGATTAGATGAGTGATATCCAAATGAGGAGAGAGGTCACTCCTATTTATACACTTCGTTGAGAGTGAGGAGACACATCTATTGGGCTTTTAAGCCTATATTTCACTGAGGTCGACCTTGACAATTTGTGCATGAGAGAGAATAAATTCAAAATTCCATTTCTTCTTGTCAAAATGAGACGATCTTTATATCAAAATTGGACCTCTCGAAAAGATGAATCCAATGCAATAATCATCTCCATCATATGAGTTGTCTTAAGGTTGAATTTGGCCCTAGTTGCCAATTTTAACACGTAATTTCCTAGTTCAAAAAGAAGCATAACTCAATAGCACTGAGTTCAAGTAAGGCAGAGTACAAAGCGGCCAATCTAGTTAGTTATGAATCCATTTGGCTTTGCAAGATACTCACATGGTTGTTGGGTAAGAAGCTTGAGCCAACAATGATCCACTACGATATCCAGAGTTGTATCAAACTGTCAGAGAATCCAGTGTTTCATGAAAGGTCAAAACACATTGAGATCAAATACCACTTCATCAAAGACAGGGTGTTGAAAGGAGCAGTCAAGCTCCAAAATATTTCAAGAGAGGTAAAAGAGAGATATGGGATTAGATGAGTGATATCCAAATGAGGAGAGAGGTCACTCCTATTTATACACTTCGTTGAGAGTGAGGAGACATCTATTGGGCTTTTGAGCCTATATTTGACTGAGGTCGACCTTGACAATTTGTGCATGAGAGAGAATAAATTCAAAATTCCATTTCTTCTTGTCAGAATGAGATGATCTTTATATCAAAATTGGACCTCTCGAAAAGAGGAATCCAATGCAATAATCATCTCCGTCATATGAGCTGTCTTAAGGAGGAATTTGGCCCTAGTTGCAAATTTTAACACGTAATTTCCTAGTGCAACAAGAAGCATAACTCAATAGCATTGAGTTCAAGTAAGGAGGAGTACAAGGCGACCAATCTAGCTAGTTATGAATCCAATTGGCTTCGCAAGATACTCACATGATTGTTGGGTAAGAAGCTTGAGCCAACAATGATCCACTACGATAACCAAAGTTGTATCAAACTGTTAGAGAATCCAGTGTTTCACGAAAGGTCAAAACACATTGAGATCAAATACCACTTCATCAAAGACAAGGTGTTGAAAGGAACAATCAAGCTCCCAAATATTTCTAAGGACGAGCAATTGGCAAAAATGTTCACCAAGCCCTTGTGAAGGGCAAGTTCGTCTGGTTTTGAGACAACTTTGGAGTGGTGGAGAATACCTTCCTCGCTAAAGAGTATTAGTGTTTGTAGCACAAACAAGTATTTCCATGAGGGTGTCTACTTATCGAAATCACCATTAAATACAAACCATCTTTTTTACGAAATTTCACTTTATTAATTAATTGACTGCTTTTTATTAAAGTGACTAAAGTGGGTCACTTAATGATTTAATTAAAAAAGAATCGTTGATTCCATGATTAGATCTTCACCGTTGAAGATTAGGATTGGCTCACGTTAAGCTTGTAAAAGAAAGAGAGGGAAAAGGACAAAGACACAAAGCATTTCACATGTCCATGAGTGAAGAAGAAAATCGAAGATCTGATTTTCAGCCGTTGGCGAGAAGTTTCAAATGTAGTTCAACAAGGAGAAGGAAATCAAACAGTAGCAAGGAGGAAAGCAGTCATACAGCCCAGCGGAGTAGGTCGTACAACCATCAATACAGATTTCATACAATTGTACAGATTGCAAAGGAACCACATATTTGGTGTAGATATGCCTTGATTTTTGTGCAGACTGAAACTTTTCCAGGTTTGTTGTTCTTTTGTTAATTTATCAGAGCCATTTTCCCTATAAGGGGCTCTTGTAAGTTCAGAAGATATTTCGAATGGTGAACTGATCTAGAAGAGCAGAAATAATTGTGCATTGGGTGTGATAATGTGATTGCTTTTCTCATTTTTTGCTGCATTCCTGAGTTAATAATTCTAGCAAGTAACTAGATCAGATGTGTTTGTTTGGATAGCTGGTTTTAAGATAATCTAGCAATGGATCTAGATGAAGGTTTCTAGACAGAAATGTTTTCTAAAAATTAACGTAATAGTGCTACAAAATCCCTCACCCCAAAGACAACTACCAAGGTCATAGTCACTGCTAAGTAATTTCTCAACGAAGGTTGCCAATGAAGCTTCATTTAGTGCCATGAATCAGGAAGGCAGTGGGTGCAGATGATGCTCTCTAGCACACCAGCCACATAAAGTGATTATAAGTGTATGGATATGATAGTATGGATATCAATATTTAGAGCATGATCATTGTATTGAAGGGTTTAAAAATAATCCCATCTTCAAAAATTGCAAAGCAAGAAGGCCCATCACAAGCACAATTATAGCAGTATTTAGAAGATCCAAAAGACACTGGTGAATCAGTTCATGATTCAAAATGGTAGCTAAAATACTGATTATCCCTGCATAAATAATGAGATGGATGACAGTGAGCAAAGTTTTGGTCTTGAGAAATATGCAGTGAGCACAGTGGATTACCAACAACTTATCAAGTTACAAAAAACTCAGGTATGTGTCGATATGCTTGACAATACTAATCTATTTTATGTTTTTTTCTCCATAATTGCATATTCGAATAAAATATCAAGTGAAGAGGATGATGAAAAATGCATACAACAGTCTCTTGATAATATTAAAATTAGTATGGGTTTTTAAAAACTTCAGGTCCTGGAGAAAGCAGAAATAGAACCCCTTGAAGATGTGGAGGACACCGAAGATTTAGTCTATAGCTCAAGACTGTAGCCAATAAGTATCTTGCACCCATCTATCGTATTTTTTTCTCCATGATTGCAGTTCCAATGAAATACCAAGTTAAGAGGATGAGGCAAAATACATGCAGCAATTTCTTGATGATATTAAAATTAGTGTGGGTTTTAAAAAGGTTAAGGTCCTGTGGCCTACCCAAAGCACAAATAGAACCCCTTGAAGATGTGGAGGACACCAAAGATTTAGTCTATAGCTCAAGATTGCAGCCAATAAATATCTCAAACTGATGCGCTTAGAATGTGTTGAAATTTGGTACCGGAGGACAGGTGGTTCCCTAAGGCTTTGATCTTTGGGCTAGGGAAAAGTGTCCAAAAGAATTTAATTTTTCTCCCAAAGTGACTTTATAATTTTTATCAAGTCAAATCTAATTTAAAAGTGACTTTAAGTGATAAAGTTACTAAAGTCTAATTTTAAAGTGACTTTAATAAAGTTACTGTAAAACTAGAAAGGAAAAGTGACTTTGGAAATAAATGACTAAGTGGGTCTTTATTAAAGTGGGGTGAGTTAAAAAATAAAAAGTGAGCATTTAATCTCAGCCCTAGATATCAATCTATTTCAGCCATTGGATTTAGAGGTTACCCAAAAGTCACTTAGGATTAGATTAGAGGAGGAAAAGGAGACAAAAGGTCATTCATTCTTTCATGAGCAGATTAAGAGAAGGAGAGCAAGAGAGCAAGGGAGATTTCTAGACAAGGAGGAGAAGGAGACAGCAGCTTGGAACACATTCCAAGGCAGCAGTTGAGCATATTTGTACAGCTGATTCAGCACACAGTGAAAGGTTGATTTTGGCATGATTTTCTAGAAATCCATACAGCTGGTTTGCACAGAAATCGAGGAGCAGTTTGCTGTTTTTTCCTGCACGCAAATCGAGGTCTGTACAGCGCATTTATTGCAGTCCGCACAACGCATTTAATGCAGGTCGTACAACAAAATTTAAGGCTGAAAGTGGGCAAAAAAATCGAGGTCGTACAACGTTTATTTCTGTCCTGTTTGTTGTAATTTCCAGTTTGCTATGAGGCACGGGAAAAGAGATAAGTTGTAAATTTGCTTACTGATTTTTTGCTGAATATTTTTCACTGTAAAAAATGCATTTTCAGAAATAAATAAGAGCTCTCGAACTGGTTTCCCCAAGAGTTGTAGGGGGTTTTTCCAGGGTCACATTGACCAAAAAACACTGTGTTCAAATGTGTTAAATGACTGTTTGTACCTGCTGATTTTTTTATTTCTGCATTTTCCAGCATTCTGTAAAATTTCCAAATTTGTGTTTTCAACAAAAATTTATTTTTTCAATTGTTGAATGTATGGATATGGGAAAGGGCATTTAACTATATGGGAGAAATAAGTTGGAACTGAAAACCGGGGTGGGAAATGAGAAATTTCTACATGGTATCAGAGCTTGAGTGCTAAAGTGCAGTTTGGAACAGCAAGGAGGAAAATTATAGCCTGCTGATTTTTCACTCAGAAAATTCCAGCAAGCTGATTTTTCACAAACAGCAGTTTTATCTTTACTACAGCAGTGCTATTTTTCAGTTTTAGGACAGCAGGACGTCATTGGGATTGAGGGAGGAGGATAGACTGGATGGGCATACAAATTACAGCGTTTGGAATGAGAGAATGCAGAGTATCTTTGAGGAGGCAGAAGTCTGGGATATCATGGGCATACCACACAGACCCATGTTGTTGTGCCTACTGATGCTACTCGATTGGTTGCTTATAATAAAAAGAACAACAAGGGTAAGAGGCTGATTCTAGACGGAATCAAAGACCATTGCATTCCTCATGTGAGAGGAAAGAGCAATGCCCATGAGATGTGGACAGCATTGTCCAATCTCTACCAGAGTACCAATTAGAACCGGAAAATGGTTCTGAAAGAGAAACTAAAAAACATTAAGATGGTAATGATAGTGCAGCTGGATATCTCACTAATATTACTAATGTGAGAGATGAGTTGGCAGCGATTGGAGAGACCATTCCACCCACTGAGTTGGTGCAGATTGCGGTAAATGGCCTC
>APFE030622904.1:2565-62370 GCA_000404065.3 Pinus taeda
ATCTGTTGGACAGTGTCCCAAGACACGAGAAGAGGAAGAGGACATGTCCCGTGTTCCATATGCAAGTGCAGTCGTTAGCTTGATGTATGCGATGGTCCATACTAGACCAGACATTGCACATGTAGTGGGAGTATTGAGCAGGTTTATGTCAAAACCAGGGAATGAGCATTGGACAGCAGTGAAGTAGGTCTTCAGGTATTTGTGTGGCACTAGTGATTATGGTTTGTGCTACTAAGGAAGACCAAGATTGGATAGAGTTTTGGATATTCATGGCTTTGTTGATGCAGACTGGGCTGAAGATCTAGATCAGAGAAGATCTACAAATGGGTATTTGTTTAACCTATTTGGAGGTGCAGTGAGTTGGATGAGTAAGAAACAATCTGTATTGGCACTATCAACTACAGAAGCAGAATACATGGCAGCCACTCATGCAAGAAAGGAAGCAATTTGGGTGCAGAGATTGTGTTCAAGTATGGGGTTAGTAAAAGGAGCTATAAAAATAGATTGTGATAGCGAGAGTGAAATTTTCTTGCCAAAGAATCCTGCTTACCATTCAAAGACAAAGCACATTGATGTTCAATATCACTTTGTGAGGGATATGATAGAAGACAAAATGGTGTTGCTGGTAAAGGTGGACACTTTGAAGAATACTGCAGATGCATTGACAAAATCTATGAGCTTGAAGAATTTCTCTTGGTGTAGAGAAACAATGGGTGTTGCAGGGCTAGATAAATGACTAGGCTCTCTTGTGGATCCCTATGGAAAGAAAACAACAAGAGGGAGAATGTTGGGTTGTGTTATATTATTTCCATGACTGGCTGGCCTAGTTAACTAGGGGGTTAGAAGGGGGGCGGAGCCCCTCCTTCATTGCACCGATTGCATAGCGGGGGATCACAAAGTGTTTGATGGGGGAGGTTAGCCCTCCTCTATGGGGGTTCGGGGCAGCGCCCCAGAGAAATTTTTTTTGGACCCTATATTAGGTGGGGCGAACCTACCTATGGTTTTGCGCATTGTTTTCGCACATGGTTTTGGGCACGATGGTTTTCGGTCCATGGTATTGGATGCTTCATCATGTATATATATGTATTGTAACATTGAAAGTAACATAATGAAAAATCAATATGGTAGTCCCAGTTTTGGGATCCAAATGAAAATTTCTGTGTATATTTGTTTTATGTGTTATGCTCTTGCTATTGTTTATTTTCTATGTTTTAGAATTCATATGCAGGTAATTTATGTACGGGGTTAAAACCTACAGACCTAGGGATGCCATTTGTAATCTTACTCTCGTAATATATGTAATGTTTTTTTTGTTTACAAAATAACATAGAGGTATAGAAGAATAGACGTGTTAAAATAAATCAAATCCAGTTTCAAATTTAAATAAAAATGTAGGGCTAACCACTGTGATATTGCAAGTCTTTTGAGATAGAGAAGCCCCACAACAATTGCAGGAGATGGATATGGGCAAGCCACATGGTCATGCTTGAATAGGAGATATGAACTAAACTATCTGACGCAACATAGATTCTTTTGACTTATGTTCAACTTTCAGGACAAAAGACTGCGGGCACTCAAGTTTTACTGGGGCATGTAAGGGATGAATGAGAAGATCGTTGAAAGTTGCAGAATCATTTCTCAGATAGGCGTTGAGAAAAGCAACCATAATTCAACAACAAAACCTACACACAAGTTTCTTTAAGATGCACCCGAGATGTCTTTTATATGTAGTAAAATCGGAGGAGACCAGAATTGACAGTTGTTGCCATCAACATAGTCTTCCTCATCTAGTCGTGCACCATAAAACTCATGTTCAATGCCATAAACTTCATGAAGAATTCAAACGGACTCTTTTGGAACTTCAGCATAAAAGACTCCGACGTAAATATGGTGCGCACTACAAGTGGAGAGAAGAAGGGTGCGTAAAAATTTATTCACAAATGTGAGACAGACACAAGAAGTGTAGACGAAAATCAAAGGTCGATTGATTCAAAAGAAAAACCTATAGGCCTAAATATATTTGAAAATTATATATATATATTTATAATATATAATATTATTTTATTTTTTAAATAATTCATATTATGATATAAATAACTTTTTTTTCTATTTCAATTTCTTCATAAAATATAAGAGGTTTCATATTAAGGAGATTTTCATATTAAGAGATTTAATTTCTTCTAGACTTATTGTAAATCCATAGTTAATAAATCTAAGATAATTAAATTATTAATTTAATGATTATTATTATTATATTTATTTTAGTTTTATGTAATTTGAACCCAATCAATGTTTTATTGATAATTATAACTATAATTATTAATATTTTAGTTTTCTTTTATTTTAGTTTATTTTGATAAGTTAAAATGTTTGTAGGATATTACATTACATTAAAACATCTCTACCATACTAAACTCGAAAGCTCCTCCGAGCTCAAAATTTTTTAATGAATTAAATAGAATCACCTTAAAAAACTATTATGTAATGAGCTAAATAAGATTATCTTATCATTGCTTTGCCTCTTCCGTGGAAATGAAAAGGTTTTCCGTTCAAATCTTCCCTGATTTAGCATGGAGCATGAACAAACCAACCATGAATAAATAAATAGTATGAAACAAAATTAAAAATGAATGCATTGAAGCAATATAGCAGGGTTTTCTTCCCCCGATTTAAAACCTGTTAAGAGTTTTAGAAGTTTACAATTGACCAAAAAGTGGTTGTGGAGGGGTGGGCCCTATGTACAACGTTCAACACTATATGTTGGGTATGGATCTGTAAATTTCCGTATTGTCTACTGTATATTATTTATTTGGGAGGCGGTAACCATAGGTTGTCTAGTTTTATGGGAATTAAATGACCATTTTTCTTGCCCATCTTTGATCTATGGGAATTCTTTCGAGGTATTTTCATGGATTCGTTTGAGCTTTCTGAGAATATTGGCATTCGACTTGTTTGATTATTATATGACGATTTTAATATGAGTTCCCAGCTGCGGAAGCCCTTGATTTTTTTCACCGGCTTGGTGAGGTATTCCACTTGTTTCACATCTGCTAGACACATGAATGATTACGACTTGGTGCTGGAAATTTTTGGACAAACCCCTCCTGCAAATTACTCAAACAAACAACTAAAATCAGTAAAATATTGCAACATCCCCTGTTCCAAATGAAAACGAAGCAATTTTCTATATGTTGGGTATGGATTTGTAAATTTCCGTATTGTCTACTGTATATTATTTATTTGGGAGGCGGTAACCATAGGTTGTCTAGTTTTGTGGGAATTAAATGACCATTTTTCTTGACCATCTTTGATCTATGGGAATTCTTTCGAGGTATTTTCATAGATTCGTTTGAGCTTTCTGAGAATATTGACATTCGACTTGTTTGATTATTATATGACGATTTTAATATGAGTTCCCAGCTGCGGAAGCCCTTGAGCTTTTTCACCGGCTTGGTGAGGTATTCCACTTGTTTCACATTTGCTAGACACATGAATGATTACGACTTGGTGCTGAAAATTTTTGGACAAACCCCTCCTGCAAATTACTCAAACAAACAACTAAAATCAGTAAAATATTGCAACATCCCCTGTTCCAAATGAAAACGAAGCAATTTTCTTAGTCAATAAATTGTCGCCTGTCGACTTACTTGTCAGAGGGAAGGTTATATTTGATAGATTTCATGTGGAAGAGAGGGCTGCCATGGGGTATCAGTGGAGGCGAGAAACCCCATGAAGAATTGACGTTGTCTGTCATGTTGTCCAAGGAAGCCGAGGAGGTCGTCGAATAGGCTGAAGAAACAAAAACAGAAGTAGAAGATGAAGATAAATCTCATAATTTCGATATCAAGTGCTCTTGCACCATGAGTGCTCATAAAGAAAATAAGGTTTCTAGATCTTGAATTTTTGTCACAATTTTTTTGTTTCTTTCCTTTTGCACAACTGAAATTTCCCTCCTACTAGTGATCATGCTAGCCATTTTGTAGCAGGCCGCCGATAAGGACGTCTCGGCATATGTTCATAGGAATCACGCCATGTGGAACTATCTGGACAGAGATTTACTTGGGGCGGGCCATACTCAATGTTAAAGAAGAAGATAAGCTTCTGCTAGGCAATTTTCTGATCGTAGCTAGTGGTTTTAGTGTTCCCAGTTGGCGGTCCTCAGCTCTTGTCCTCGAAAATTCGAACAACTTGTGTTCTATTGGCGTAGAAATTTGTGGATACAACGATCGTGCAATATGGAGGATGCTTCACAGTAAAAAATAGGGACATATGTCTTTCTTACACTACGAGACATATATCATCAAAGGACGAAAAAGGTCAACAAAAATCAGAGATCCACTGATCAAAAACAAGGTCTATCTGCCTAATTATTTGAAAACTTAAAAAAACAATACAATAGACTTTGTAAATTATTAATATTAATGTTGAGATTATAATAACATCCATCCATATTAATATTGGGATTATAATGCCTGTGATCCATATTTGAATTTAAGTTTGGTTTAGATAATTTCTATTTATTAATTATTTGAATTTTAATTTAGATTAGAAATTATAATTATTATAATTATTTTTTAAATATAAAATAAAAATAAAACTTATATATCAATTATATATAGAATTTGAATTGAAATGGCCATTAATTATTTAAAATAAATATTATTTTCTTACGAATCTTTTGTTATTTTGATTTTCATATGTTATTATATTCTCAAGATTTAAATGTAAGTAATACAATATTTTATAATATAATTTTAATCATTTAACAATGATTTAAGTTTTTCATTTTCGATTAATAATTTAATCATTTAACATGAATTAAGTTTTCCATTTTGATTTCTTATATGTTAAGTTTTCCATTTAATTTTTATATATTCTTTTTAATATAGAGACGATAATTTTTTATTTAATTAAAAATAATTTATTATAAATTATATTTCTATTATTATTATTATTATAAATTATATTTTTATTATGTTGTACATTAAAACATGTAAGAGGATTGGTTTTCATTTCTTCTCTTTTTGGTACAGGAGAAAAAGAAAGGAAAGAACCCGTCAATGCCAAAGGCAGCTGTGGGTTCCTGTCTCGCTTCAAAAAACTTTTTGAGATTGAAAGAAGTGGTCTCTGAAGGAGTCAATGCAGTGGTACGTATTAAAGATTAAATTTTTTTTTCCAAGTGGAAAGGCTTAAGAGGCAATGAATGAAGTAATGCTCCGGATCAATCCTTGTGCCAAGAGTAACTAGTGGTATAAATGGGATAGATTGGAGAAATAGAGAAGGGGATAGATAGATAAGTACTAGAGATAGAGAAATTGTGAGATAAAAAGGATAGATTCGAATTCGAAGTTGAATTTTGTTGCTATGAAATAGAGAAATGGTGAAATAAAAGGGATAGATAAAGAATTTGATGTTTGCCAATATTCACCCTTCTTTATATTCAATCATCATAAGTGCTCTTGCTTTTCTCTGTTGGTATTCAGAAAGATATTGTAACAACAGACGGCAAGACATTCCTTATGGGCTTTCTCAAGGGCATGGGAATGGCACACATGGTTACCACAGGCTTTCTTGTAGTGGCATCTATTTTGGAGCGACACGAAGCAGTCTCTGCGAATAAAGAAGCCTGCCTGTACCTATTGAAGGAGATGAATATATTGGCCAAGTATGTTCAACAACTCCAACAACGGCCTGAGTTGAAGAAGAGTATGGAGGCTGGAATCAGAGAAGCAACGACGTTGATAGTTGAAGCCTCTATCGATTGTTGCACTCAAATTGGCGCTTCAAAACCTTCCAGGTGACTACTCGCTCAACACACTTTAGTATTCTTAACATTGGGTAAATGGATTCTGAATTCCAGTGTCGTCTAGATCGTGGGAACCTCCTCGTCCAATTCAAAAATTTACATGACTTCTTTAGTCTGTGATTTATGTGGGACATAGAGCCCTTTTATGAAATATGCTTGTAAAGAAATTTCTTAATGCAGTTTTTTCTCCGCTACTGTGAACGGAGAAGCGCTGGCTAAATTTCAGAAAAGGTTAGCGGATACGCACATCCATTTGCAGGCTGGAATTGGTTTATGTCAATTCGATGGCATTAACAAGATTGATATGCGTCTACGAAAAGGCCAAGAGCTAAAATATCCAGAATATCCTAAAGACGCAGGTAAATTGTGATAATTTGTGCAAAAATGTTATTTTAAATATTTTTATTGTATTGGAGTATATCGAAGTTTGTGATCTTTTTTTGCCTTTAAAAATTGTTACAACAGTTGGGATCGAAGATCCAGTGAGAGAAGTTATTGAACGGCTAGAAATGGGAAGTGACAAAAAGGCTGTAGCAGTAATCGTGCATGGCTTTGGTGGCATGGGAAAGACTACCCTTGCCGATGCTGTGTTTGCAACGCTGTTTGATGCAAACAAAGAAGGATATAAATATTCTTATGTTAGATTGTTTGATACTATACAATCAACTCCAAATATAGTAGGGTTACAGAAATTCATAATAAAAGCTTTGAAGATGGGAGAAGAGCCAAAATATGAGTTCCAAAGGTATGAAGAAGGACAAGTACAAATTGAGAGCATCTTAGTGAAAGAAGTGGTTTTTATTTACATAGACAATGTGCTGATTAGGGATGAAGTTCAACAACGTGGAGATGCACTTGAACAGCTTCTACCTAAGAATATGGGGAATGCCAAAAAATTGAGGTTGCTCATAAGTGCACGAAATAAAGATGCAGGGAGTATAATAGTGGGCAAAAAAGTAAAAACAGAATGCTACGCTATTCAAAGCCTTCCTGAAGCAGGGGCAGCGGAACTTTTCAAGAACACACTGGGTGACAAATTGAAGCAACTAGATCCTAGCCAAATCGATGAGTTAGTCAAGATATGTGGAGGCGTACCAAAGCTTTTGACGGTGGTAGCAGGATTCATAAGCTCCGAAGAAAACACACTAAAAGCTTATAGAAAAGTGATGGAAGAGAGCAAAAAAAACTGGAAGGGTAAAATTGGGGAGGACATAAAGTTCTACGTCTTTGCCTATGAAAATCTTGACGAGACCTTGCGAGATCCATTTTTGGATATTTGTTCATTTTTTGAAGGATTTGACTGGAAAACACTTTCAAATATTGTGGGAGAGTCTGAACTGGAAAATCTGGAAAAAAGAGGGCTAGTCACCAAACATGCGAAAGGTAAAGGTATGACTGCAAAGGTACACGATGTCATCTTGGCAATTGGTCTCCAGAAGACAGAGGGACAAAGGTTCAGATTGACCAGTGCAAATGACATTCAAGAGTTTTTAGATAAAGAAGATGAGGTACGCAATCTTTCAACTAAAATATTTATCATATACAGTTTTGTTTCAAAATGTGTCTCTCTGGACTCTTATGACTCACTCTAATATTTTTAATAAATATACAGGACCTTCGAATGATCAAAGGCATATGGGCGAGCGACAACAAAGATCCACTGCGTATACCCTTTGAAAAGCTAGATTTGATGTCTGGATCTTTAAGAGTTCTTAAACTCGGACCCTTAACAGATGTGGTGGGCAAATGTAAAAATACATTTAAAGAGCTGGTTTTTTTCAGTGCCATAACTTCCCATCTCCCTTTTGATTTGTCAAAGCTAAAGGGGAAGGGGTTCAGGAACCTCAGACATTTATGTTACAACCCGGAAGATTTACAGAATCTACTTCAAGTAAGTTCACTTAAAATATCTGGTTGTCCCAGTTGTTTCTCTTCTTATTTTTCATGGAATATCTAAAATACTAATTCATGCGCAGTTTTATTATTTTCAATGGTTAGAGTATGATTTTCGTATATTACTTATTGCATAATATGCAGATGCCTTCCAGTCTCAGACACATCGAATTTCAATTAAATTCCCCTATCTTCCAAATCTCTTCGAAATGTATTAGGCAACTAAGCAATTTGCGAGTACTGAGACTGGCGAATGCACAGTTCGAAAGCTTGCCTCAAGATTTAGGAGATCTGGGAAATAGTTTGGAGGAACTATCATTTACACATTGCCAAAATCTAAAGGAATTACGGCCGTCAATTTCAAGCCTGGGTTCTTTAATAGAGTTGAGAATGAGTTGCTGTTCTGGTTTGACGCAGCTGCCAAAAGGTTTGGGATCATTGACTTCTCTGCAAGAACTCTATTTGTACGACTGTAAAAGTCTAGAAGCGCTTCCTAGCGAGCTTGAAAATCTTACATCATTGCAAGAACTCGATTTGTCCTTGTGTGAAAGCCTAAAAGAGCTTCCTAGCAGTCTTGGAAAGCTCAGATCATTGCAAAGACTCAGTTTGCGCAGCTGCAA
The DNA here is from genome assembly GCA_000404065.3 of Pinus taeda. Lineage (NCBI taxonomy): Eukaryota > Viridiplantae > Streptophyta > Pinopsida > Pinales > Pinaceae > Pinus > Pinus taeda. The sequence goes on from APFE030622904.1 coordinate 10,885, forward strand.
AAGTCTAGAAGCGCTTCCTAGCGAGCTTGAAAATCTTACATCATTGCAAACACTCGATTTGTTCTCGTGTGAAAGTCTAAAAGAGCTTCCTAGCGAGCTTGAAAATCTTACATCATTGCAAGAACTCCATTTGTCCTTCTGTGAAAGTCTAAAAGAGCTTCCTAGCAGTCTTGGAAAGCTCAGATCATTGCAAGAACTCTCTTTGTACAGCTGCAACAGTCTAGAAGCGCTTCCTAGCGAGCTTGAAAATCTTACATCATTGCAAGAACTCGATTTGTCCGAGTGTAAAAGTCTAAAAGAGTTTCCTAGCAGTCTTGGAAAGCTCAGATCATTGCAAAAACTCAGTTTGTCCTCGTGTGAAAGTCTAGAAGCTCTTCCTCCCAGTCTTGAGGAGCTTTCATCATTGACATCATTGGACTTATCCTTCTGTACAAACATTAAAAATCTCCCTTGTGGCTTAGAAAAGTTAACATCGCTTGTTGAACTTAAACTATTGTATTGTGGGCTAAGTAGCATTCCTGAAAACATTGGGATGCTGAAGTTGAATTCAATCAGCTTACAATCGGCCCCTTTAAAAGATCTGCCCGAAGGGTTTTGCAATTTCTCCACTTTAACAGAGCTTGACATGACTGACTGCGACCTTCTAGAGAAGCTTCCGGAGCGATTTGGAGAAGTAACAAGTTTAAGAAAACTAATTATGACTAGTTGTCGCAGTCTACAGAAGCTGCCAGAAAGTTTCAACCAACTCAAGTACTTGGAGCACTTGGATTTATCAAGGTGCTCGACTCTTGAAGAATTATGTGAAGACTTCAAAGGTCTCTCAGGACTGCGAGTTCTATCACTTGAACGCTGCCGCAAGCTAAAGAAGCTCCCTCAGGATTTCCAATGCCTCACCTCATTGGAAGTTCTGGATGTAAGAAATTGCCGTAAGTTGGAAGGGGAATGGATATACAGCATGCTAAAGATGGAAAAGCTACAAATTTTGAGCATCGCAGGAAGCAAGTTGTTGGAGAAAAAATGGGAGGATATTCAAGCACAACAATGCAGTCAATCATGGTCTTGTGCTGTGTATACAGAGCAGGTGATCCACATTTTCAAACATGTTTTCTGTTCCCACATTATAATTAACTCTTTTAATGTTTAGATCCTAAAACATATCACGGGAAAAAATTGCAAAGCATACATTATTTTTCCTTTCCACTCACTTTAGCTTTCTCTTCAGGGTTTATCAAATGAGGAGAATCTTCTAAAGCAGTTACAATCCAAATTCGACAGCATGCTCACTAATGGAGAAAGAGAGCCACTGAATATATCTGGTCTTCCTCTGAACACGCTGCTGCTTATTATGTTTGATGGCCGTCAGGATTTCCTTCCTCGTTATTTTCCTTTGCCTTTACTTGAGGAGAGTATAGATGATATTCAAACACATTTCGAAATGGTTTATTTTGGCAACCATTGGGATCAGTTGCCTAAGAAAGTGGCGGATAGAATAGTGGGGCATGCTCCGGCTAACAGGGACGCTAAAGCATTGTTTCAAAAACTGCTCTCATTAGTTGTTGGGGACGAGAGGGACTTTGACCGGGATCTTACCAGCAGTTTCCAAATGACCGCGGAGATTGTGAGAGGGAAAAAAGGTGATACATACCTTTCTGGTTGGAAACTTTTCGGACATGGAAGTGGTGATGAAGAAGAGGTGGAGGACTTTGTGGTGACGAAGTGCGGAAGATACGTTAAATTGAAGCAAGTGGCAGAAAGACCTGGAGGGAGTCCTATAGCTTTGTTAACAGAGCTCTTCCGAGGGGGAGAAGAGGAAATTTCTCTTTCATTTCTTAAGAACAAGGATGGTCAATCCACGAAGGTATTAAAGTTCTATATTTTGTGGATAACTCTTTCTTCAAATATTTTACAATAAAATTTTTAAATTACCTTTATTGACTATTGATTATTTTGTTTGTGTTTATATGAAAATTGTAGGTCGGAGTCGACGAATTGCAAGGGAAAACGATTTTATTAGATATCAGGCCTGCCAACCTCTGTTTTGATATTCCTCTTCAAGCCTTAGCGGAGATGTACAATGTGGAGAAAGAGAGATTTAATTTTGAAATTATAACAGTTCCAATAATGCAGAGTGACACAGCATTGGATGTATCTGAGAAGTTTTCAAGTGAGGTTCCATGGTTGGTCCTCGAAAATCCGTGGCAGCTGACAAATGCAACCAAGTATTTTCTCGTTGAAGGGTGTCCACAAATGCCTGAAGGATGGGACAGCTGGTACCCGAATAGAATGAGGATAATAGAAAGCGACGGGACAATCGCACCGTATAGGAATCCTGGTGTACTGCGTATGGTGAACACATGGGGGGCAGCAGCTTATCCTTTTACGGCGGAAAAAGAGGAGGAATTAATAGAAAAAGAAAAGAAACACATGGAGGCCATGTCTCATGCAATGTTTCTTTTCCAGCATTTGGAACGTGTGGCAGAGCAGGTCAGTAACTACCTGTTATTTGTTTGCTTTTTGTATATTTTGAAAAGGAAAAAGAAAACGATTTTCATTTCTAATTGTTTTTTCTCCTCTCCTTGTCGTTGATGATGAAAAGTTGAGGGAGGCAACGGGTCAGCAAAAAATGATATGCTTATGGTGCTGTCACCCAAGGGAGTTTACAAATTCCATGAAGAATGTGTTGACAGAACTGAGTGATATCATTTACATTATTTATATTCCAAAATTTCATAAAGGAGATCATGAATTTGTGTATTTCACTGCTGGAATTTCTGTCGTATCGTATTCTGTGGAACCTTCCAAAATGTCATCAGCAGAGATGGGAGGAATCTTTTCGTTAAGTTTATCTGAGTATGAAGCTATCAGATTTTGGGCGCGTATTCGCTCTTTGAAAGAGGGAATTAAAGCCACAGATCAAATTCAGTTACGGGAAATGCTGAGGATTCCTGATGATGATCTTTATAATCCTCGTTCATGGATGTTTATAATGGATGAAGATGGAAATTTGATAACAACAAAGGGGAAAGAAATTGTAAAATTGTTATCTGAAAAATATTCAGATGACAGAGTAAAAGAATTGATGCAACAATTGCTCAAAGGTACTCAAACAAGGTGGAAGAAGACGCTGATTGAATTAGAAGAAATGCTATAAATTGATGGCGAAGATAATGAGGGTTATGCTGACGATATGGTGCAGATAGTGAGGGCCAGTGACCTCCTATAGGCGACTGCATACCTTAATTAGGGAGCACCTAGCTCATTTAATGATGATTCAATATTGTACACTTCTTAAGGGTAAGATTTTTCATTTCCAATGATTTTAGTTTTGCTTAGTAATTATTGAGGTGTAGTATATAATTGTACCTTTTCAACTTTTCATTTATTGAGCTTTTAGGATGTGTGTATTTTGAGGTGTTGTATTGTATTTTTATAAAAAAGATATTTAGTTGTTAAATAAATTAAGTTATTTTATTTTAAAAATATTGATATTTTATAGATTTTTTAAAAATATTGATATTTTTTTCTTTCTTTAATATGTTATGTTATTTTGGTGTAGGTCAATTGTTAATGGTTGTGGAAATAAAGTCTTATTCAATTCGAAGTTTTTGGTTCAAATCTTGTGGCATCCCTTTCATTGGGGTGAGAAGTTAGACATGATGAAGATACCAGGCTTATAATTTTTTTTCTTATATTAAAAGCGTAAGTTTTATTTCTTTACTATATCTTCTTCTTTTCTAATTTTGAGGTTACATCATTTATGTATTGAAAATATTATATAAATGAATTGAATGTGTTTTTCCTTATAAAAATAGTTTATAGATATGTTTATTTTGGAATAGGATTTTATTTTAATTTAATTATCAATAATTAATACGTGGATGGTAGGGATTTAATCTATATGGAATATTTATAGTTGTCACTAATAAAGACTTGAAATTGATCTCAAAGTTAGTTATGTCATTTTTTTTATTTCCAATTTAATATAAAAAATTATAAATTAGTGAAATAAAATATAAATAAGATATTTTGATTGTGAAATGAGTTATGGTTGTTTGGGCACATGGCATTGATAAACTATGGTATTGGCCCATGGTATTGTAGCAAAAATTATTTACAAATTAAGAACCTCCATAATAAAAATAAGTGTGAATCTCCAAGGTTAAGAATCTTGTTACACGTTTTTTTAAATATATATATGTTCAACTCATATTCATTTTTTTTATAGCTAGTATTTGCACATGTTGCAAAGGAAGCACCCTAAGACAATGGCATAAGAAACAATAGCATAGAAGAAAGAAGTCAAATTTTATGGTAAATGTATATATGTTCAACTCATATTCATTTTTTTTATAGCTAGTATTTGCACATGTTGCAAAGGAAACACCCTAAGACAATGGCATAAGAAACAATAGCATAGAAGAAAGAAGTCAAAATTTTATGGAATTTTGTTTCTTTATTGGTGTTGCCTTTTTATTATATGTTATGTTTGGAAATTCCAACCAAGATATGTTGAAAGTGAAGGTAATGCACAACACTTCGCTCTAAAGGATTTATGAAAATTCTCTTCATTAAGATTCTGGAACCGTTATAAGTAAATGATTTAAATCAAACATTTCATAACAAAGTAATCTCATATCACCTTAATTCACAATGCAATGGATAATAGATTTTGTTCATTAGAAATTGGCCTAATTTTATGAGGAAAGCTTAATAGAAAGACTTTAGTAGTAAGGGGAACATTAATAAACTGCCTCATCATTTGTTATATGATGTTGTTAATTTAGCTACTTGTTGCTCTTATCCTTATTTCACTTGTGTAAAATGCCCAAACTATAGAAGAATGGTATTATTTCTTGTCTCTTTGGACCATTGTATTTTATCTAACTCAATCATTTCCATAGCCTCAACTAGGTTCGTCATTCTCTTTCCATAGTGACTCAATGTCTTCAAATGCATTCATAAATTTGGTTTAATAAATGTTGGTGGAAAACCATTATATTTCACTTTGTAGAAATGAGTGTACATTGGTTGGAATAAATTGTATTTCTCTTACCATGTGATGATGTCATCTAAATCTTGAATCTTTCTCGCCACTTATGAAATTCCCTATTCTAATTGTTGTTTGACCATGATGATATTGACATCATAATCCTTTTTCATGCGAATATCATTTAAGAAGTCAATGGTAAGTGGCACAATTGGTTCCTCGCAATTGTGAAATTCCCCATTCTAATTGTTATTTGACCATGATGATATTGGCATCATAATCCTTGACATGTCGAGAAGTCTTTGAGGGGAAAAGCTTGGATGTGAGATATGCAAGGAAGTAGAAACAACTATATGCACATCAATGTCAACATTTATAGAGAAGCTAATGACATCTTCAAGCACAAATCCCTGGTCCAACCACATATAAATTTAGTGCATACATTCATTTATACTAATGCCATAAAGTTTCTTGACTTTGAAAAAAATTATTGTGCAACACTTGCTTAACATGGACAAGAATGTGGAGATGATATAAAAGAAAATATTGTACTCTAAAGGGTTCTTCAATTCATTGTTCGATAAGGAAAAGAGGTCACATGCCTCCCGTCCACATTCACATGATAACTTTCCAAATCTGCACTTAATGTAAGAACAAATAATTTTCCCTCCACAAATGGATATGGCCAATCAATTGATGACGACTTCTTTGCATGCCCCATCAAACGATTCAGCCACCATGTAGCCTTTTCTTCTTTCCTATCATCATTATCAGTAAGCCACTTTTCACATTTGGGAAGTCTATCAACTGCCAAAATAACAAAGTAGAATGCACTAGCTTCTGTGTATGCAAATATTATGCATAATATTCATATATTTGAGTACTCAAACAATTGATGCATGGGGTTCAAAAAGTTAAAAATATGTTTAAAGATACAAAAATCAGGGGCGGGACAGCAGTGGAGAACCCTCTTTGGAAACCAGTCAGAGTTTCTCCATAGGTTCGAACAAAAGAGAGAGCCTGAGTTGCAGGTAAACCTCCTTATTCCCTTTTTCTAACCCATCTTAACAATTGCATCAATGGCGGCCTCTATGGTTTCGGAAAAATTATCGTGAACATAGTCCACCAAACTCGCTTTAAAGGCCATGGGAGCAAAGTACTTGCGTCCACCCATCACAATTTTTGTCAAGTAACAAGAATCAACCTTTCTCTTGATGATGGACATGTCGTCGGGAGGAATGACGAAACCCAGGTCTACCTCGGTCATATAGAGAAACCCTCTATCCCTCTCATGAATCTGTAGTCATGGGCTAACGCGAAAATGAATCCCTCTGCAGAAGCATGCCCGCAGACGACAAAATTGATGGTAACCTCAATTCCATGAGGTCTGTGATGAGCCGCATGAATTTGAGGTCGAGGACCTCAAATCGATCCTCTTTGTTGCAAGATTTCGGTGTTGTATGATTCAAATGTGTCGCTTATCATTTTCTCCAACTGAGGAAGCTCGTTATAACTGTTTCAATAATTTTTTTCAATCTAATGTCGAAGGACTCTTTGATTGTCTAACATAATATCCTATGCTAAAGATGAGTACACCGTGATAGCTAGGGGAGTTTTTTCAAAGGGAAATGCATTACGACATAATTATAGTGATAGATATGTTTATTTTAGAACATGTTTCTTGAATTTTAGTTGAATTATGGATAATTATTAGGTAGATAGTAGGGATTTAACCTACATGGAATATACATATTTTCGTTAGTAATTAGAATAAAAGGTTGAGATTTTATCTTAAAGGTATTTATGCATTTTTTCTTTTCAATTTAAATAAAATATTGGTAATGATGCAATATGAGATAAGTGTCTTTATACCTACTATGAATTGATGTCTATCCATATTTAACATGTATTTAAATTATGAGTATATTAGTTATAGTTACATTCAACACGCGAAAGGAAGTATTCTTATTATAATTTATATTTAACAAATAATTTTATATAGAAAATATTGAATGAGATGTACCATAAAATAAGTGTTTTAATACCTACCATGTATATCTATATGCAATTACCTATATAATTTTATTTATATAGCTATACTAATTATAATTACATTAAACCATTGAAGAAAAATATTATTATAAATAAGTTGAACAAAAACATTAACACTGTGTAGTTGGTTCCTATCAAGATACCAATACATTCAACCAGTGAAAAAGGATATTTATATTAATATAACCACGTTGAACAAATTATTTATATTGAAAATAGTCATGCCTTGTGGTTATCCCTTCTTTCATTGAACAAAATTCCACATCAAATGTTTCAATTAATAAACTTCATAGGTTGAAATCTATTTATATGAATAATTTAATTTAACTGATATTTAATATTTAATATTTATAAATCTGCAATTTAAAATAAATATGGAATTGATCATCTTTTTAATTGATATGAAAATTATATATTTAAATATGTTTTTAATTAATATGAACAAAATTCCACATCAAATGTTTCAATTAATACACTTCATAGGTTGAAATTTATTTATATGAATAAATCAATACACTTCATATGTTTAAATCTATTTATATGAATAATTTAATTTAATCCTAATCATATACTATTTTTTAATTATAATCCTATCATATTTTATAGTATTCTCAATCCTATGAATATAAAATAATGCTATACATATGTTATACCTTTATTAATAATTAATACATATGTACATATAAGTGTATGGGCTTGTTAACTCGTTTTTTAAAATCGTTGTGTATATTGCAATCTAAAATTTCAATTAATTATTGCCCATGTGTGGTCACAACATTTTCTATGCTACGTGGATATTGCAATATAGAATTTCTATTAAATATTCTGCTTGTGTATGATTTTCAAAATTCAATACTTCACTCCCGATCGGGATGAGAGAGGGTGTCAAAGGCGACACGCTTCGAGGTGACATGGTTAGTACTAGGATGATAATTACCGTTGTCCCCCACATGCTCAAGGCAGGGGGTGCGGTGTCCTTAGCCATGAATGCATGGTTAGTGGGCTAGCAAGGTGGCACATGGAGGAATAAGGCAGGGTGGCGGAGATGGGAATGACATTCGACGTGCCGGGGAGGAGAAATTTGTAGTGGAGAAAGAAGGCATCTTAGAGCGGAAGAGAGGTGGAGGCACCTTGTCTTCGGGTTATCAACGACTCCTTGCTATATAGTCCGGTCTCATTCATGTATCATTTCTATGCTCTAGTTGGGTTCTTGCAGCAATTACATGCGTTGGTGGGGGTTTCGCTGGGGGGAAGGGAGAGGAAAGAGGCCATCCCAATGGGGCTTAGCACTGTCAAGGAGAAAAAAGGGGAGGAAAGGGAGGGCCATGGCCCGACATTGCGTTTTGTTTATATTGCTTTTAAGCCAGAGTCTCGGCAATGACATGGATAATGTTGGATTGAGCAGAGATACAGGCACCTACCTAGTTGCTCAGACCAGGGGTATAGGGGATAACAGGCATGTCATGTCTCGGGGGCTGAGTGGTGCTGGAAGAGGTAGGAAGAGTCGTGGGCAGGGAGTCGGGACATTACCTATGTCAGTAATTCATTGAGCAAACCTTGGCATTTGCATATGCACGGTAGCAAGGACGCAGCCAGGGACCCCAGGCAGTATAAGGGATAGAGGGGAAAGTATAACCTTGGTAGAAAACTACTGGCCGAGGGAGTTGCATGCGGGTATGATAACAATCGCAGAGCTGGGCTCCAGACAGGCGTGAAGTCTTGGCTCCAACTGCATTGGAATGATAAGCAGTTGCACCATGGCAAGGGGAAGGGGCACTGTGAAGAGCTTGGGGAGCCGCGTTCAAAACCTAATTCCCCTGTCCACTTGTGGGCACTGGGATACCTTAACCCGCAGCAAGCGAAGCAGGGAAGAGAGGCAAGGCATGAGAAGTTGTATCGGGATGATGCGAATGGACTGATGAAACTAACATTGTTTGACTATCCACAGGGCATCACAGAACAAGGTATGGCTCCAACAAAGAGAGGGCGTGGTTGTGGTAGTAGGGGCCTAACCCCTCGAGCAGCCAAGAGATCGAGCACGATGGAAGGCCGCAGGGGCCGTAAGCCTGCTAAGCACCTCATAGTAGAGGCAACCACGACTTATCGAGATGAAACAGATGAAGGTATCTGTAAGCTGATTGACGACTAGGAAGCTGAGATAAAACAAGAAAGGGAACTAGACGAGGAGATAGAAGACTGGAGGAGGATGGTTCCTGACCCAGGGAATACACGAGGTAGAATTACACAATTCAAACACACCTTGTACTTGTACTTCTTGATGAAAAGTCTGCTTGGCAAAGCGATGGAACAAATTTCTATGGGGATGGCAGTCACAATGCAGGGCCTACCTAGTTATAAAAAAGACATGGGGAAAATCCTATTTCAGTTGCACAAACAGGACATCAAGATGGATCATATTGACCATCACATCCCTTGCATCATGGATTTGTATGGAATGCCAGAGGCAACTGTTGAAGATCTTGCTCCTATAGCCTTTAACTCTGATGAGAAGAATGTCAAAAATGACTAGTTTCATTATGCTTAATTTTTGTTTATGCAAGTAACTTTTAATTTTTCTGCTGCATATGTCAGTTGTTATAGTTCTATAGTATTTGGACACGAGACTGAGACTTACCTATCTTTGCTAGAAATACTGAAGCAATTTTGTTTTTGGATGACGTATAATGCTAACCGGTGGCTAACATACTCAGTTTCCCCTCGGGGTGAGTTGAGGCCACCCGGTAATACTGTGTGGTGTAAATTTGCCTTATATATATAATAGAAAATGGATGGACCTACCAAGCTCTACAAAAATAAAATTCAATACTTCAATTTTTTATATTCATCATCAAATTTTAGTTAAGTTTACAATTTTAATCTTTTGTATTTAATGTTTTGATATATTATTTGACATGAGGAAAAATGGTTTTGATACCTATATCATCTTTAAAATTATGTGTTTTCTTGGGATGATAATGATATCAAGTTACCTTTTATAAACTATGGTATTGGTCTACTGAATTTTAAAAAAGAAAAATTAATTACTCTGCTTTGGATACATCAAAGAAAAAAAATCCTTGATATTTAAATATATTTTTAAATTTTAAATCTAAAATCTAAAAAATATTAAAAAATTATAATTAAAAATTATTTTAAATTAAATTATACAAAATGCTATACCATTTATGGTTCAAGCTAAAAAAACAACTTTGTTTCATAAGGTCCAGCATTGCACGTGAAATGTTTTATAATATTTATGATATGTCCTATATTATTTATGATATTTTGTTAGTGAAATTGATATGCTTTATTGTTTTCATCTTCTTTCTGAGATTTAAATATTTTGCACATTTGATGAAAAAAAGAGAAAGGGTCTTTGCACACTGTAAATTAGTAGCGCTTGATTGAAAAGAAAAAAAAAAAAAGAATTGTTCATTGGGAATTGTGGCATATTGTGAATCGATTAGACGGAAGTGGCTGATTCAAAAGAAAAATAAAGGAATCCTTCAGTGAAAATTTGAGATATTGTAAGCCTGTTAGGCAGACTTTTCTAAAATTATTACATGGTAAGATAGGAAATAATTCATTACGTTCAATTCTGTACCATTTTCACATCCCTTAATCTTAAATTGTGCTACATGCCATTCCTACTTTGCACACTACACATTCCAAGGGATTGCTCTGTGATGTTGCGCTCCTTCACCCAAATTTCCAAGTCATTACTTGTTTCCAAGTTGATGCATTCCTAAGATGAAGAAACTACCATTGTTGCATTGTCGGTGGAGTTGTGGAACATCTCAAAAATCGAATTTATTGTAACAAACTCATTTCTTTCTGTAACATCCATTCTGGCGCTTTCGCTTGCCTCAGCAGTAGACGAAGCCACCTATGATGGTTTATTTAGCCCCACATAAAGCAAAGATTGTCTGCATGAAGGACACGAGGGTTTGCCATGCGTTTATATAATCCGCGTGGAAAGTGTGGTGGCATTCTGGTAATACTCACACCCTTTGTCCTTCCGTGAATTCTTCCAAGCAAATAGGGAAATCCAGGGTTCCGATTGGGGATCTTGTACTGTAAATGGATGTCGAAAGTTCTTTTAGATGCATTTTCTTGATACCATCTTTACCTCTTTCGACACTGGCTTCAAGTGGTGGCTCGGACACAACTCGCCATCGTCTACTACAGTGTAGAACGATGACTACCCTCAATGTGCATAGGATGCAGAAGAGAAAGGCCACCAAGATGATGGGTAAGCTTGAGTCGAAATCCATATTGGCTACAGATGGAAACTGCATCAATTCGTCTGGCTTCTCCAAGAAAGGGTCGATGAGAGCCAATGATTGCAACGTGTTCCGATTCGGGAATAATCTCCTTGCATGAACAAACAATGTAGGGGAAACTATTGAATGTACACTGACATTCTTCTTTAGAAAAACAACAGATATGCCTGCACCAGAGAACTGACACTGCCTTATTTCTGGTTGCCTTTAAAATAAGAAAAAGAAATTTCCAATTATAGGGTAAGAACATACCAAATGTGAGTGTTTACAAAAGATAGAAATGCCTAGCGAGGTTTGAAGCAAATATATTTAGTCCCATTCTATGTTTCTATGGTCTTTGCCTTGCAATTCAACACCAAAGCAAAGATCAACCATCAAACTAAGCCTGAGTCAAAACCCACATGAAGGCATCCATTAACGGAGGAGATCTCTCCTCGGTTGTGATGTACAGTTATCAACGATGGTATAAATGTCAGGTTTTCATTGGAAAGAGAAAATGAAAATAGTCGTCTCTGATTAGTTGGATCAGGCAAAGCCCCTAGAGGCGTAAAGTTATGAATTGTAACTAACTAATACTTATGAATTTTAACTAACTAATACCTGTAGCTAATACCTATTTTCAATTGTATGGAAGATATTATTTCAATCGTCTAACGCCAAAATTAATGGTCCAAAATGACATAAGTGGCATGGAAGGGGAGTTCTTCTCAGAGGGAAATGCCTTACGGCATAATTATTAGTAACAATAATGATTTAAAATAAAGATATAATTTAGTTAATTTCTTGACATTTTTAATTTTGGCAAAGTGAGATGTGTCAAGGTGGATCTATTGATGGTTATCATGGATCGATGCCTATCAACATTTACCAACCATTTAATTTATATACTTATGCTAATTTTGATTGATTTAATAAAACACAGTTCATGTCTTCTTAAATTAGTATTCTTTTAAATATTGTTTATTTACTTTTCACATTCTATCTATCTATCTAGATATATATATATATATATATTATATAATAAATATATATATAAATATATATATAATATATATATATAATAAATATATAAATATATTATATAATATATTATATATCTACACACAAAACACACACACACACACACACACACACAAATATATATCTATCTATATGAAAATCCTCTCACAATATTAATGGAAAATAAAAAATAAATTAAGCATGATATAATATATTATTATTATTATGAAACGAGTAGTCTTTAAGTGTGACTTTTTAGAAAGTTTTCCAGTTCATTTGTTGATATAATTTGTCTAGAATTAGACAAGGATTCATTGAAATCACAAGTTTGACGGGTGGATTCTTCAAAATCGAAGTGCCCAAGGGGTTTTTGAGGGTGTTGAATCCATATATGCAGTCAAAACTAGTTTAAACAACACAAATCAGTGTTTGGCCACCAATTTATTCAAAATTGAACTGCCCCAAGGGTTTTTGAGGGTGTTGAATCCATATATGCAGTCAAAACTATTTTAAACAACACAAATCAGGATTTGGCCACAATGTTTTCATCCGATTATGACAAAAAGTCCACGAGAAACTCCAATTGTCTCACTTAAAGATTACTCCTTTTCTTTAAACAAAAAGTACTTTCTATTTTAAGATGAATTGAAAACACAATCTTAGATGTTGATGCAACATATGATTAGTTTTATGTGATTTACAAGCCCACTACTAATATCATTTTCATAACTTGTACCAAAACCTTAAATATCTATTTGAGTTCTATGTGGTCATTAGTGGACATATTACATGTCAAGGGTCAATAAGATCAAAATTCTGAAAGGCTACAAGACCTTGAAGAAACCAAAAGTCCCTTAGTGAATTCATATAAGACAAGAAAACCTCGATCTGAGTGCAAAGTTTCCGTAGATAGTGAATCTATAAAATTGTTAAGTTCTTTATATATAGCACTAAAACATAATTTGAAAGAGACAGAGATATCCATAAAATGTAATGTTATCTATCAAAGACAACTACTATGGACCTAAATTTCATTGTCCATCCATTCAATAATCATAATGGTATTCAAATATGTGTAGTTGCACAAATTTTTTCTCTAAAGTGCACTTTGATAGGAAGAATAATGCTCTCAGTTAACCTTGGTTATTAGACCCATAACCAAGCTTTCCTTATTAGCAAAATATTGATCCTCAATAGTAAATAAAACAAAACTCCGACTATGAAAGTGTTTAAAAATCTCCATTAATTAAGCTTTATGCATAATCCTCATTCATAATCTCCTCCCAAGTCACCTGAATGGTTTTTAGCTTTATACTAAGATTATAAGAAAGTAAATGGCAAAATAGCTTCTAATGAAATTGTCAAAGTGAGAGCTTAGAAAAGCTCAAAAGCTTGACATTTCTTACCAACCAAATTTCCAAAGTAATCAAGTATGGAAGTGTTCTATACTCCTTCAATTCACATCCATTCAAGTGCTCTTTAAAGCAAACTTCGAAGGGCACTTTGTCCCAATGTTGAAGTGAGATCAAATGTTCAACCTCTTTTCATACTATCTTGAGTAAGGGGTGAATGCATGAAGATGGGTTACACATTTGGGCCAAATTTGGCGATGAAATTTCAAATTATTATTATTATTATTATTATTATTATTTTTTATAGAATTGAAGCCCTCAAAATTCATATATGCATTGTGAATTTTGACTTGGAGTAAAAAGACAATTTGTGGAGAATTATGTTGTTGTCCTAATGATATTTTTTGCAAAAAAAACTAGTGTCATATAACGTGTCAATTTTCCATTAAATGAAATGCTTGTTCTTACAAATTTTCCCACATCTTAAGAGGTATGCATGTGTTTGTGTAGCATAACTTAGTCCAAAATGTGTAAATTTTAAAACACATCTATATGAACATGATCTACACGGAGATAATTAAGTTTTTCATTTTCTTTTTTTTTTTAATGAAAAATTATATTATTTATAATTTTTTAAAGTTGGCGAAGTAATATTTCACTTACATTTTGTAGCATATGTGTTCATGTAAGATTTTTTTCAATTGTTTAAATAAATTGAAAAACCAAGAGTAACTTTTTAAGAGGGCCCATAAACGAAGATAGTGGTATTTTTTGAATTTTTTTGTTGTGTATATTTTATGTTATTGATTTTTTATTCATCCACTTTGAAACCGTCCAAAAAAAAATTCAAGCATTATGTTTAGAAGAAATTAGATGAAAAATAACATATGAATTTGAAAGTGTCAAACTCATATGCCATTGGAGACAGGATTCTTTCACGAATCCAATATGATCAACTGTGCCACTTAATGACAAATTATGCCCTAAATCAACTAGGGTACAAAATGGTGTTGTAGAGAAATCTACATAAGTGGAGCTAAAAATATGTTTTTCAGGCCCTCAATAGCTCGATCGAGCACTTGAGATAAAACTTTAAATAACTCAATTGAGGGTTTAAGAAACCCACAATCGAGCACTTAATGTGGTTAAATAAAACCTTGATCTAGCTTTAAGGCTTGATCAAGCCACTTTCTTTAATTCCACGCCTAGGTTGTATTGGTAGGAAATTTCAAAAACATGGCTCGATCAAGCATATTTCTTTATCGGGCCACTAGCTTGATCAAGCTCCTAGATAACCTTGGGTTACACATGAGCATAGTCGAGGGTTTGTTTTAATGCTCAATTGAGCTATATCTTTAAGCTCTCAAACAACTCAAGCGAGGGCTCAAAGATTGCTCGATCGAGCACTTAAAATGGATCGATCAAGTTGTTGTTTTTCACCCAAAACACGCCCTCTCTTGCCAAACAATGTAACACAACTTTATGCATAGACCCTAGGGGTATTCTTTAAATAAATGCAAGGAATTTTTTTCATTACTTATAAAGCAGATGAAAATGCTTGGACTTGCTTTATTTCTTTGTTAAATTATATCAGAATTTAAAACCTTTTGGATGAGAAAAATCCAAAGGATTAGAGGGAACTTTGGAGGTTCTTTAACCTTCCTTAATTTCTTCCGCTACTAATAGATCTTTCAAACCTCAAGTGTTTATAAGGTTGTATATCCATGTTTGACACTATAGAAACATCTAATTTTGGCATGGGTGTTTTCACAGTCCATAATTTGATAGATACGAGTTAAGATATTCTTGGAAGTCCACCATCCATTTCTTATCTTCTAAACCTTGCTCCTCTAACATAAAGTTTCCCTTATTAAATCTCGTTGCCCTCTCTTTTCTTTGTCTTTCTCTATTTTCCTATTTCTTTCCTTCAATCTTAATATCATTATTTAATCAACTTTAATCCTTATTTAATCCTTCACCTTTCTCATTCTTATTCTTATTCTTATTATTTCCCGTTTATATTCAATATTCCCTCAATCAAATTCTCTTACCAATATCATTCTCATTATCAAATTCTTAACCATATCATTCTCATTATTCGTTATATTATTATAATTCTACTAAAAATTATTTAAAAATTACTATTCCTTATTTATAATCTAATCCTATAATCAAATAAATTGTGATTCGAATAACAATAAAGATATTAAAAAAAATAAATATTATTTTTGATTTTTAATTTTAATATTAATCTCTATAAAATATAAATTTGACTTATTCTTTTAAATCGATTTCTTATCTAACTTAATATTTTAGTTTTGATGTTTGAGCTTTTTAAATTTCCCCATCTAGTCTTTTCTTTTCATTTTCTAAACGTTTTAACTCTAATTTATTTAAATTTAAATTTATTAATTTGCATTTAAAAAGTTTTTGACTTATTCATATTAATTAATATTTTAATTTGAACTGATTAGTTTATCATAATTTAATTTGAATTCAACTTTAAATTATATTTTTTTTTAATAATTAATATTTTAATTTTAATTCAATAATTTATTATTTTAATGTGAATTCAATTGAATTTTTTTTATTAGCAAATATTTTAATTTGAATTCAATAATTTATCATAATTTCATTTAAATTCAATTTTAAAATTTTTAGAATTTAATAAATTATTTATTTTGAGTTAATATTAATCGTTTGAGCTCATCATTCTCACTTTTCCTAACACTTATATTCATTCCCTAACAATTATATTCATTCAAATCTTAATCTAACCTTCTTTAATGGTAATATTCATGCCTTCTCTAAGAAACTAGGTCCAACACTCTTCACATCTTCTAACAAAATTCTTGTCCTTGAAGATGGGTGAAGTGTTCACCCAAAACGTCGGTAACATCAACGAATCGAATACACAGTTTTCCAAAAGTTATCAACAACGTCTAATTTTGTTGCAAGCCCAAGAAATTTCATGATCTTCATCCCTATGTCTTAAATGTTCTATTTTAAAGTGAAAAATGTTTTCTTCATTTGCTCATGGCATGATATAATAAGTTTTCATAAAGATACTTTGATGTCAAAAATTAATTATTAGAAAAACTCTAACTTCTTAAGATCATGATCAAAACATATCCAGTAACTTTTCTTCTCCTGTTTTTTATCATCTAGCTTTCCAATAATTTTCTAATAAAAAATGATTCATTATAATAGTCCCAAATTAAGTTATAGCTTAAATTTTTTTATACATACATCTTAAAAACTAGTATATACATGAAAGACCTATATCCTATAGGGACTGACATCAAATAAATGTTTGTCATTGAAATCCATAAATAATATAGTTTTATGTATCATTTGAAGTTCCTCTTTAGATAGTGACTCAACTTTGTAATTCAACTTCTAGTAAAAACACTAAAATGAGATATGATTAAGTAATCTTGAAAATTCCTTCAAATGAATAACCAAATGAAGAAGATTTATGTTGAGTATCCTATATTAATTCCCCATCCACCTTATGACTAGTTGAGAACCACAAAAAAATTGGATAAATTGAACTTTCGTGCTTATGATCCATTTTAATAATTCTCGAAAGGAAACACACTCAACATAATTATTATATCATTAAACAATCTGAGGCTTCTAGAGTTATTCATATTGTTGTTGAACATTTCCGACAAGAACTGTATAGTGTTTTCGATCCATTCAACATTTCATATGGTTACTACATCCATCATCAGGGACCAAACAACTATGATGGATGGAGTAACCATTTGAAACGTTGGATGAATCGAACACACTACACAGTTCTTGTCGGAAATATTCAAAAACAATATTTTATCATTCTTAATCATGGATTTGAATTGGAATTTAGGTGTTTTTGCTGTCTATCTTTGATTTCATATCTTATTTTTTATGATGCTCCTTTCTCACAAGTTTTCCCAAGTCCATTTTCTTTCCATTAATTGGACGTTTGTTTCTTTTTTCATTTCAAAATGGATTTTTAGTTTGGATTGAAGTAGCTAGTGGATTAATTTCAATAACAATGACTCTTAAGTCTTGACATGTACCATGGCTAATGTTCTTTAAGGGGTAGTTTTTAAACCCTAAATATTGAACTTCTTTACAACGTGGAAATTGTGATTTTTTTTTTTTGGTAAAGTTAGCTTAAATATTCAATTGTTTTAGTTCAAGTTGTAATTCAATCATCAGGCAAGTTTATTAAGGAAGTAAGGGTTCATCATATTCATGTTGTTTAGGCTTATTTTTCTTTCTTGTAGTTTCATTTTGGTGCTTAGTTTCTCTCTCACATGGCTTAATTAGGGAGATTGTAATGATCATAGGGTGTTTGAAAATTTCAATCCAAACTTATGGGATCATGCACATTAACCACACGCTCATGCCCTAAGACAAACAAAATTGGACCACCATTCCAGTCATAGGAGCTTTATTATGCTTTTAAGGTAAACATCCAAATAAACCCCCTTTATCATTTTACATTTGGAATAGAGAAGTTGCCCTTGTAGGGGACTTAAATATTCCATCATTAGTGTGCCAAAAGGCCAAGGTAAATGTTGGACACCTAATCCTTTATGGGTTGGTGTGGAATGTGAACAACCACCGGAGTCCAAGGGACCTTGGAATATGGAATCCAACGGTCACTCCAATGTACTATAAATGTATATCATGTCAATAATATATGCAACTCAATGTTTATCTTTCATATTTTTCCTTTGCCATGTATGTGTTTAACATGGTATCAGAGTGGGCGTTCACCTGCCCTGCTTCATTTTGAGTCACTGATTTTGTGATTTCTATGTACATGAAAGTTTAGCTATGAGTTTTGCATTTGATGAATATCCTATCAGCTATATTTTTGTTGCATTCTCTGCCTTAGTAACTCACATTTGATGAATATCCTATCAGCTATGTTTTAGTTGCATTCTCTGCCTTAATAACTCCTTTTTAATGCTCTATCTATTCTAACAATATGCTTTCTGATGCTCTATCCACTCGAAGGCCCTGATGTTTGTGCATCACTTATACACATAATGTTCTAGTCTGCATACCCACATCGTTGTCTGTTGGTGCATTGGTGAAATATGTTGAATCCCTGTGTGTTGAGCGAAGTCCTTCTGATCGATTCATTAATTAAGAACCTGTCTTGTTGTTGGTCACCATGGCAGTCGTTGCAGCACTGAAAATTGCGATTAGATAGAGCAATGATAGCTGACCAACGAAATTCGCCATCGCTTCAAAGATGAGCACCAGATAAATGTAGAGATGTTGGGAGCAGGAGGTCCATGCTCTGAACAACTCACTCGTTAGCCCCATGGGTATGATCAAAAGGGGTGATCCAAATTGGATCCTAGAACACTCTCTAAGTTTTCATGAACTCTTTAAAAAATCATGCCAAAGTTTCAAAATCTTATAAAGATCAAGCTTATCGGAGATATACTCATAAAAGTTGCAGTTTGTGATCAGCACGAAGCAACGAGGACCGTCGGTCAAGCGCGCAGACCGTCGACCCATGGTAACGCGCTATCACAAAATTAGCAAATCCAGGGGCCATTTCAAGAAACGGGGGTAGTTTCTGATATGCGATTAGCGACAAGTCGCTAATCGCATAACGCATATTGCAGGGAAACCCCTCAAAGAAGGAAAGGCTGCAAGCACCCAGACCTGAAAAATCATAAAATGCAACGGATATTGTTCCGATTCCGTCAAAAGTGGGGTCCCACAAAAAGCGGTAGGATATCGGAAGGGCTTCGAGCGTTAAGCGGTTTCAACCGAGTCCCACTCGATGCCATACAATGTTTACTATGTGTTTGGCAGAAGAGAGAGAAAACCACTCACATCGGATGGATAAACATCATGTTACTTATTCGCCCGATATGGACGATGACCAAAGGATTTGGAGGCTCTATATCAATGGCGGAGACGCGTTCCGATGGATGACCAGATTTGACGAGGTTAACAGGTAGAGTTGTATAGGATTTGAAGTCCGATGTGGACGATGCGTTGGCAGAAGGTCTTGTTTCATGGGCATTCTTGGAGTTAATGGAATAAACGGTCATTTCGAATATGTCCAAGAGAACTGACACTCATCCGTTATGAAATAGGTGGCCACCTCCCTGTGAGGCATTATACAGTGGCTGAATTATGTAGGACAGAGGGATTCAAACGGATAGAGGCAAGGGAACCGGAAAGCCAGGAAGCGGAAATGAACAGTCAGGAAGCAGATTGGATTTAAAGCCACAAACTGATAGAGAGAGCAACAAGCAGTAAGTTAGAAGCAGAGAAGCTAAGAGTGGAAAGTAGAGACAAGAAGCCGAGCTAACCTGCAGAAACAACGGCAGCATCGAGCCAGAGTTAAGACAGAGATAGAGGGAGTCAAAGAGTCTGTGTGCTCCAGAGAAGGCTTGAGAGGTTCAAGCGCACTCCTCTGTGATGCCTATCATGTATGAGTCTCAGTTTGGGCTCATACTACTGTGACCAGTAGAGGTTGAGGGTTAGTAAGGAGAGTCTGTGTACTCTAGAGACTTGGGGGATCCAAGTACAGTCTTGCTAATTTATATCTATTTTGTGAGACTTAAATTGATCTCACTATTGTAAAAACTCTGCTTGAAAGCATAATAAAGAGGCCACCACTGAAGACTGGACCAAGAGACGTAGCCCAGGAGTATTGGGTGAACTCCTTATTAAACTTGTTGTGTTTATATGTTTCCCTGTTATGTTTTCTTTAACTGCTTCATTGCCTGTGTATTTCGCAATCTTATCGATCTGTTGCATAAAATAACATAGGAAAATCCATGCACATGAGTCTGTAATACCTTAATTGTTTGTCTTAGATCAATTTTAGATCAAGTGGTATTAGAGCATCTAGGTTACTAAGGTTAGACAAGATTGTGTTGATTTTTTTGTTGAATGCTAACTAGGACAAAGCTCAAATTAGGAGAAGGAGAGTTGGCTGAAGCTAACCCATAAATTGGAAGAGTCTATCCTAAGAAGAAAATGGCAGAAGAAAGTCCCTTGGAATCAGAATCCCAGTTCATGGACAGTTTCATGACCATGAGAGCCATGGTAGGGGAAATGTATACAGAATTTAAGAAAGGTCGAAGTGAAGATTCTTCAACTTCCTAGCATGACAAAGGAGTAGAAGAATCTCTCCTAAATGACCATTCTAGAGGCAAAGGGAAAGAAGAAAAACTTCCCACACCTCCTGATAGTCCTGAAAATAAAAATAAGAAGGCTTCTTTAATTAAATTAGATGTTAAATTTTATTTGCCAATATATGATGGAGAGTTGAATGCAGAGAAGCTGGATAATTGGATTAGATAGATTGATGTATATTGCAGGGTGTAGAGCATTGATTCAGACAGAAGTAAGATTCAACTGGCCAACCTACACCTTGGAGGAACTGCTTTGGTATGGTGGGAAGGCAGAACACAAGCTGACATGAAGAAGCATGGTAAAATTATTTCTGTCTGGAGTGAATTTGTTTCTACAATTAAAAAACAATTCTATCCACTAGCTTACATGCAGCAAGCTATGATGAGTTGGCAAACTATTCACCAATTGAAAGGGAAAAGTGTACAAAGTTACACCCAAGAATTTAGAAAAAGAGCTTTGATTCTAGGAATTTCTTTAGACTCACCTGAAACTCTGCTAAAGTAAATAGGTGGTCTACACAGCTATTTAAAGTACACCATTCTCATGTTTAACCCTACTAACATAGATGATGTATCTGTTCAGGCTACACATCTAGAGGCTAGAAGCAAGAATGTGAACCCAGAAGTTGGGGGATCATCAAAACCCACTGCAAGAAAGAACAAAGAAAAGAGAAAGCAGAAATGGAAAGAGAGGAAGATAAATGCTGTACAAAAGAACAAGCCTTCATGCACTCACAGAATGGGCATGATGATGAACACTGCTAGATTCTGCATCCAGAGTTGAGGCCCAAGAAGTACGATGGCAAAAAGAAGAAGACTGCTGTAGCTATTCAGAAGGATTTGGGGTCAGACACAGGAGATGAAACAACAATCATAGCCATAGGTATAAAAGGTAAAAATTCTGAAGCATCTACTAGTAATTCTGCACAATCTATTGATAATGAAGAACATGAGAAGAAAAGACATGAGCTTTTTCATATTAGAGTTATTTCCAAGCATCAAAAGATTGATACTTTGTTTGATAGTGGCTCACAAGTAAACTTAATTTCTGAAGCAATTGTAAAGAATTTGGGATTACAAACCACACCTCACAAGAAGCCATATCCATTGGGTTGGTTATGTGATAAAGCAAAGCTACAAGTGACTAGACAATGTAAACTTAGGTTTTCTTTTGGGTCAACATTTGTAGATGAGGTTGAGTTAGATATTTTTTCCTTGGATATATGTGGAATTTTTTTAGGAAGTCCTTACTTGTATGATAGGAAATCCATTTTCTATAGAGCTGAAAACAAGTATCAACTCGTTAAAGATGGAATCGAATATATTGTAAGAGCTCATAAACTCAAGAATAATTATACTCTCATCAACTTAGGGCAGATGAAAAGAATTGTAAATTCATGCAAACAATTTTTATTGATGGTTGTAAAGGAAAAGAAACCTGATAAAACCAATGTATTTGAAGGCTGTAATGCTAAACAACAAGCTGATTTAGAAAAAGTTGTTTCAGAATATGATATACTATGTCAAGAACCTAAAGGTATAACACCCAAAAAGGAAATAATACATGATATTAATTTGCAGTAAGATGCTCCATTGCCTAACATCGGAATGCATAGGTTGTCCTCTTTAGAGAATGCAAAAATAAAGAAGCAGATATATGAGCTACTCGAGAAAGGGTTTATAAGACCTAGCACATCACCATGTGGGTCTCCAATTGTCTTGGTGAGAAAGAAAGATGGCTTATGGAGAATGTGCATTGATTACCAAGCACTGAATAAGATAACGATAAAAAATCGTTATCCCCTTCCTCACATGGATGATCTATTAGATCAATTGAAAGAAGCTGTTTATTTTTCCAAGTTGGACTTGCATAGTGGCTACCATCAGGTCAGAGTTGCAGAGCAAGATGCATGGAAGACTGCTTTCAAAACAAAGCAGGGATTGTATGAGTGGTTAGTCATGCCTTTTGGCTTAACTAATGCTCTTGCTACTTTCATGAGAGTAATGAATGATGTACTCAGGCCTTTTATTGATGATTTTTTCATTGTATATCTAGATGACATTCTTATATTTAGTAAAACATGGGAAGAACATTTGTAGCATGTAAAGCAGACTCTAGATGTTTTGAAAAGAGAAAATATTTATGTTAAGCTATCAAAATGTGAATTTGGCAAAACATCTTTGAATTATTTGGCTCATATTGTAGGTGGTGGTGAATTGAAGATAGATCCCTCTAAGGTTGCAGTCATTGTAAACTGGCATAAATCCAAGTCTGCTACAGAAGTCAGAAGCTTCCTAGGAGCGACACAGTATTGGAGAATTATTTCTAACTTTTCCCTGATTACAACTCCCTTACATGCTTTAACAAGATTGAACAAGGTGTTTCAGCGGGGAGGCAAACAACAGAAAGCCTTCGACACCTTAGAAGAAAAGATTAGTATAGTACCAATACTAGCACTGCCCGATCTTCAAATACCATTTGAGATTGAAACGGATGCAGGTGACTATGCCATGGGAGCAGTGTTGATGCAACACGGTAAACCCATATGTTATCATTCTGAGACATTTTGATTCTGCATTAGTTGATTATCCCACATATGATAAAGAATTGTATGCATTAGTGCAGAGTGTGAAAAAGTGGAAACATTATCTAAAGGGCAAAGAGACAGTTATACATATTGATCATCAACCACTTCAATATTTACACTCACAAACTAAGTTGCAGCAATCAAGACACTATAGGTGGATGGGGTTTCTACAACAATTTCATCTTGTCATCAGAAATAAAAAGGGCATACACAATAAAGTTGCAGATATGCTATCCAGACCAATCATAAATGCATCTACTATACTTAAGCATAATTTAGTATTGCATGAAAGCTACATTGAACAATATGCTCAAGATATAGATTTTAAAGATGTATATGCAACTTTAAGTCATGGAAAACAAGTAGAAGAATTGGATTATCATGTTAAAGACCAACTCTTGTATCATTTTGGAAAGTTATACATTCCTCAAACCGAAAGAGTAAAGATAATTCGAGAAGCACACACTTCTCTAATATCAGGTCACTTTGGTGTAAGTAAAACAATTGCACAGTTGCAAAGATTTTATTATTGGCCAAAAATGAATGAAACAGTTTCTAGATATGTAAGAGGGTGTACCATGTGTGCTACCAGCAAGCCCGACAATAGAAAACTAGGCTTGTACACTCCACTACCAGTTCCTTCTCATCCTTGGGAAAGTGTTTCCATGGTTTTCGTTGGGGGACTGCCTAAATCTAGAAAGGTCATGACTATTTATATGTTATTGTGGACAGGTTCAGCAAAATGTGTACTTTAATACCCTGTAACAAATAGATTACAGCTGAACAAACAACAAAGTTGTTCTTTCAGCATGTATGGGTTCATTTTGGATTACCCACTTCCATTGT
The DNA here is from genome assembly GCA_000404065.3 of Pinus taeda. Taxonomy (NCBI): domain Eukaryota; kingdom Viridiplantae; phylum Streptophyta; class Pinopsida; order Pinales; family Pinaceae; genus Pinus; species Pinus taeda. The sequence goes on from APFE030622904.1 coordinate 35,161, forward strand.
ATCTGATCGAGATTCTCGATTTGTTGGAAATTTTGGTCAAGTCTGTGGGAATTGATGGAAACCAAACTAAAGAAGAGCACAACTTTTCATCCGAAAATAGATGGCCAAACAGAGGTGGTTAACAGGACAGTGATCCAGTTGCTCAGAGTTTATTGCAGCAAGCATCCCAAGCTTTGGGATGAAAATTTGTGTTATGTGCAACATGCTTACAACTGAGCTAAACATTCTTCTACACACAGATCTCCTTTTGAGAACTGTTTTGGTTTTACACCAGGTCTCCCTTGGATTTTGTCTTTGGTAAAGACATAGCGGTTGATGGACACAATGATGTGGACAAGGCAACAAAGTTCATTGAACAAATCCAAGAAATTCACCAGGAAGTACAGGAACAGTTGGAAAAGAGCCAAGCCAAGTATAAGGCAAGGCATGATAAGCATTGAATTGAGCATAGTTTCCAAGTTGGTGATCAAGTCTCGCTATATATCAGCAAAGATAGAATGCAAGGTGAAGGTAAGAAGTTGAAGCCGATAAGGTATGGACCTTTCAAGATACTTGAGAAAATCGGTGAGAATGCTTTTTGTCTTGATTTGCCAGCTTACACACACATCTATTCAGTAGTTAATGCAGAAAGCTTGATATTGTTTGAACCTTCATTGATTGAAGATCCTGAAGAGTAGAGTCAATTGCCTTCTATTGATGATCTGTTTCCTGAATATCTTAATGAGTTGCAGGAAGATGCAGTTCTGGACAAGAAGGTGAGAACTATGCGTAGAGGGGATGTTGAGTACCTCAGGATTGGACTCAAAGGATCAAAACTAAGCAGTGCAAGATGGATAGAAATTGGGCAAGCGAGGAATCTATATCCTCACTTGACTGATGCTTAAAAACCAACTTTTGGTGGTCCAAAAGCTTTTTCAGTGGGAAGGTTGTGATCCAAATTGGATCCTAGAACACTCTCTAAGTTTTCATGAACTATTTAAAAAATCATGCCAAAGTTTCAAATCTTATAAAGATCAAGCTTATCGAAGATATCCTCGTAACAATTGTAATTTGTGATCAGCGCGGAGCAACAAGGACTGTCGGTTAGGCGCGGTAGACTGTTGGCCCATGGTAATGCGCGCTATCGAAAAATTAGCAAATCCAGAGGCCATTTCGAGAAACAGGGGTAGTTTCTGATATGCGATTAGCGACAAGTCGCTAATCACACATCGCATATCGTAGGGAAAACCCCTCAAAGAAGGAAAGGCCGCAAGCACCCGGACCCGAAAAATCATAAAATGCAACAGATATCGTTCTGATTCAATTAGAAGTGGGGTCCCACAAAAACAGGCAGGATATCAGAAGGGCTTCGAGTGGTAAGCGGTTTCAACCGAGTCTCTCCTGATGCCATAAAATGGTTGCCATGCGTCCGACAGAAGAGAGAGAAAACCGCTCATATCGGATGAATAAACATCATGTTACTTATCTGCCTAATATGGATGATGACCGTAGGATTTGGAGGCTCCAGATCAATGGCAGAGATGTGTTCCAATGGATGACCAGATTTGACGAGGTTAACAGGTAGAGTTGTATAGGATTTGAAGTCCGATGTGGACGATGTGTTGGCAGAAGGTCGTGTTTCGTGGGCATTCTTGGAGTTAACGGAATAAACAATCGTTTCGAATATGTCCAAGAGAAATGACACTCATCCGTTATGAAATAGGTGGCCATCTCCCCGTGAGATGTTATATAGTGGCTGAATTATGCAGGACAGAGGGATTCAAATGGATAGAGGCAGGGGAACCAGAAAGCTGGGAAGTGGAAACGAATAGTCAGGAAGCAGATTGGCTTTAAATCCACAAACTGACAGAGAGAGGAACAAGTAGTAAGTTAGAAGCAGAGAATCTAAGAGTGGAAAGCAGAGAAGAGAACCCGAGCTGACTTGCAGAAGCAAAGGCAGCATCGAGCCAGAGTCAAGACAGAGACAAAGGGAGTCAGAGAGTCTGTGTGCTCCAGAGAAGGCTTGAGAGGTTCAAGTGCACTCCTTTGTGATGCATGTCACATATGAGTCTCAGTTTGGGCTCATACTACTGTGACCAATAGAGGTCGAGGGTTAGTAAGGAGAGTCTGTGTACTCCAGAGACTTGGGGGATCTAGGTATAGTCTTGTTGATTTATATCTATCTTGTGAGACTCAAATTGAGCTCACTATTATAAAAACTCTGCTTGAAAACATAATAGAGAGGCCACCACTGAAGGCTGGACCAGGAGACGTAGCCCAAGAGTATTGGGTGAAGCCCTTATTAAACTTGTTGTGTTTATATGTTTGCCTATTATGTTTTCTTTAATTGCTTCATTGCCTGTGTATTTCACAATCTTATCGATCCGTTGCATAAAATAACATAGGCACATCCATGTACATGAGTCTGTAATACCTTAATTGTTTGTCTTAGATCAATTTCAGATCAAGGGGTAGCCCAACTTCCATTGAATAGAACAACATTTCTATCTATGAAGTGGTTGGATTCATTTTGAATATTGCCTCCTGTAAATTCCCAAGTTATTAGAGCTCTAGAGACCATTATCACTCCCAAAACATTGAAATTTGGGGACGTTTGAGCATCTGTGAGTGTGAAAATGATTAAATTGGCTACGAGAAGCACAACAAAAACATATTCATGCACAGGATACTTCCGCCTCAGACCAGGTATAAATCTCCCATCACCATCATAGGTATATTCGAAAGTTCTTTGATGGGTTGTACATTTAACGAAGCTTAAGCTTTGGGTTGATTGTGAATGAACCACCTTGGTGGTTTACGGAGCGATTTTAGAGCCTTAGTGGTTTACGGAGTGATTTTAGAGCCCAAGTGGTTTACGGAGTGCTTTTATATTGTTCTAAATGTTATATTAAATATTGTACAAAGCGTGCGAAAGGAGCAACTATGGGAGATCTTTCGGTAATATCCATAGGAAGAGAACAATTGAGACAAAGCTTGTAGGGTGTTGTCTACAACATTTAAAAAAAATATATTCAAACATCCATCCAAATTATGGCAAGCAAGTTCGAATGTCTGTGACCTGTGCATTGACACATATTCCTATGCGTTGGTGTTTCATTCATATAGTTGAACAATCATTCATTGTCATATGCTAGTGTTTTCATATGCTTTGAAGACTGTATTGATATATATATTATTCGATTGCACTAGATAATGAGTTGAATTTCATAGCATATCAAGATTCATTGAAGAGTGTGTAGAGAAGCCTTTCAAAAAAAAGGTTGTAAGTTGCGGCTACTTTAAAAAAAAGAGAGGGTTTTGTGCAATTTCTAGCTTAAGATATTATTTATAAGGTTGGAGAAAATGGCTAACCTTGATGATGCATTAGAGTTGCTAAATACTCTAATTTATTCCACTATTGATGAGTGGTCCAAATCACTAGGGACACTCTCTCCTATATTCAAAATTCTTTACAAAATGCAAAAGGAAACATTGAATTTTTGTAGCTTGAATCTTAGCTACAACAAGCATAATTACAACAATGGAGTCATCATTCTGAATCTGTTTCTATTCAGAAAATTGAGACAGACTCCCATCAGCTGCCAAAAATTAATCATATCAATGAGATTAATATTGATTCAGATGCAGTACCCATCTCAAGAGCAGAGTTGAATGTAGAAGTAGAAATTCAACATACGCTTCCCAAACCCTTCATCAGACCTTAGGAAGAGCTTGTCCATAGCAACCACATAAAAGGTCTTGGATATGATAAGGAGGTTTCCTTTCACATTCCATATCACTCAAAGCCCATCTAGTTTCAAAGTGTTGGATTCCTTCATGACAATTCACCTTCACCTGTTCCAGATTACGCTCCTCCACATTCACAACCAAAAGTTGTTAAATGCCAACACTATGATTGAATTGGCGATATGAAAGATCATTATTTTGATCTTCATCTGTGCAAGCATTGTGATCAGTGTACTCATTCTTCACACATATGCTTCAGAAACAAGCTTCTTGCAAGAACAAAAATTCATCTTGGATGGATCGCTTCTTGGCAATGGGCTTCAACAGCCAAGAAGATATTTCGTTCATACAACAAGATTTGTTCTCGAGTATTGAAAAGTCTTGCAGTTGAGTTTTTCCATCTTCTCACCTTGTATCTCATAGGGGGGGAAATGATGGTCATATACAAGCTTGAAAGGCACATTTAGTGAGCCTGAGCCACAACCTGCCATACCAGATTCAAAGTTGTAGCTAGAGACATAAATGCCCTTGAGCATGCCATTGGTTAGTGGTCAGCCTTAAACCATCTATGCAAGGTTAAGACTTCCCTTCAAAGAATTGGGAATACTTCCTCTAGCAGAAGACTTCATCTTCTTTCCAGTTTTGGAAGAGTTCCAGGAATTGCATTAAGCATTCCAGAGTTGTTGGTCATCCTTAAACCATCACAGGTTGAGACCTCCCTTTTCAGGTTGAGGTTCTCCCTTTTTATGCAGGGTGAGACCTCCCTTTCAAGGTTGAAGGTTTCCCTCTTCAAAACACGAGGAGTACTTCCTCTAGTAGAAGACCTCACCTTCATGCCAGATTTGGAAGAGTTCTGGGAACTGCACTAAGCATTCCAGTGTTGGTGGTCATCCTTAAACCACCCCCCTTATACCAACATTTCAGAGAGCACATTCAGTCTAGTGTTTCCATGCATTTTTGCACATTTTGTATTACAACTCTCTTCTTGGGCTCATACATACCCCTTCAGATTAAGGGGGGAAATGTTGGACACCTAATCCTCTATGGGTTGGTGTGGAATGTGAATAGCCACTGGAGTCCAAGAGACCTTGGAATATGGAATCCAACGACCACTCCAATATACTATAAATGTATATCATGTCAATAATATATGAAACTCAATGTTTATCATTCATATTCTACCTCCTCCATGTATGTGTTTAACAGTAAAGGGATGATTGTGAAAGGTCAATGGTTAAGATTTGGTTGTTCCTACACCATATGGTTGAGTCACCCAACTCTTTTGAGGTCCTTAGCATGTGATTACATTGTTGACAACTCATAATATCTCTACCCACATTAACAAAAATAGACTAGTGACCAAATCTTAGGGAATCTACCTAAGGTGATGATCATGGGATTTGATTGCACCTATAAGTGATCTTTAATGGTTGTTGGTAAATGTAATTAGCCATTCTAAAATGTGCCCCAATATCCCTCATTATAATACTCCTTTCAAGCTTCACTAGTTTGTATTATTGGATTGATTCCCCACTATTGAAACTTTTGGAAGTTCCATTTACAATTTTAGAGTAAGGACACTAGGTATTTTTCCATCATGCTCATGTTTTCAAATCCTTGGTATTAGTGACAAATTATAAATAGTACACTATTATGTTTCTTTGTTTCAGGTTATTATTTCCTTTGAGTAGTCTAGATTTATGAACATATTTTGTAGTCCCCATGACTCTTCACAAATATACCTCAAGTCAAACATGATCAGGGATCCACTAGGACCTTTCCATTCTCAATGCTTACAAGGTTTCCCACCATTATTGGGAGTTGTTTCTGGTCTTGCTAGGTCACTTTTCATATCTCCCCACACTAACCTCTTAGTGCTTATGTTTTAGGATTAATTGTACATGGATAATGCTTATTAGTTAGTCCTATTACGATTACTCGATAGAGTTCGCAATCAAATCCAATTACTGGGAATATCCTAATTCCTAACCCTCAGCCAAATCCCAACCGATAGCTAAATTTCAGCGATAATGCCAATATGTCGTTTTTAGCATCCCTTAATCTACCCAATTTGAAAATTTTGACCAATGATCCCATGTTACACAATGTTTCTTAGCATGGCTTAAGTTCAAATATTCCAAAATTTGAATTTAAACTTGATGAATATCTTGGAAACCATGTCATGTCTTTCCATTTACGCTATTCATAAAAAAATATTATGAAATATTTCATTTGATTAAGACTTTTTCAGTTAATCTTGACCATATTAGCAATAAAATGTTACTTTGATGAGACATCAAATACCCATTCCACATTCGCATCACTTGCAAATCTTACCTCAGGTATTTCCAACTCCTAGTGTGTCATGTCTTGGGACTTGAGATCCTTTCAAATTTTGGAAAATCCACATCCATACACATTGTAGACCATATCCACTATTGGTGAGGATAACACAGTATGTGTAAAATCCAAGTCCACAATAAACTACTCCTAAACTATTTTATAAAATATTTATTTTCTTTGATTCCCAAAGATGTGGCTACCACTATGCTACAGACAGAAAAGGAAGCAATCTCTAAGGCACAATAATTCGATCTAATGTATTCCCATTTATTATATGTATCCATAGTTGTACTTCTTGCTACTCATCCTCAATATTTTGAGTAAAAAAACCTAGAGACTTCTCATATAGTCAATGGCTTGAACATATCTCTAAAACCAGCTTAATATAGCTAGTGCCCCTCCAAATTTATATGGTCCCAATCCTTATGTTAATCATTATGGACCTCCCCCTTCCTTTTATTGTCAAAATCCTATTCCCTTTTGTACCTTATTGAGGGTTTATGGTACTATAAATTTCCTTCATCAATACCATTACTAACTCTGATACCACACTGTAACACCCACACCACACCTGACCTCAAGGGTTTCCATGAGGTGGGGTTATATATTTTTCATTTTTCTTACTTATCACAAACATCATTTTTTATTACACCATCACCTTCAACTCATCAAGATATATTTACTAATATAAATTTGATAAAAAATAAAGCTTGGATCACCAAGTTATGGCCATTTGAAGATTTCATACTAGTGTCATGTCATATTTACTCTATAGCTAACATGTGGCAAACACCCAAGGTCCATGTGTTATCCTAGGATTGGTGTTAGGTTGGAACCATGGCCACTTGGACCTACCATGTCATATGTTGACCTTAATTAAATTAATTCACACTTAATTATAATATTGGGTTCTTAAATTTAACCTTTAAAAATATTATATTTTTATTTTTATAGTAATCTTCCATATATTATAAATACATATATACATCAATTTATTATTATATTATAAACCATGTGACAATTAAACTTATGTGGGAACAAAATCCCCATGCTATATTCGAAAGTGTTGATGATTTTATTAGTCATTGGCGAAATCCAAAATTTTTTGACTATAAAACCTAAAACATTTCCCTAATTCATTGGTCATTAATGATAAATTTGAAAAACTTATTAAAGTTCTACAAATCAATCTAGGAAAAAATTTCAACAAACTTGAGAGGAATTACATTCCATGGAAAAAATTATCTAAATCCCATGAAACCAATATTCTACATTAGAGCTCTATAGTTTTAGTGGTGGATAAAATATTTATCCAAAGTGCACAAACTCCATTATTTGTTAACCCTTGCATGTACATTTACATACTGATAAATCATATATATATATATATATGAAGTGAATACAAGAATTTTCTCTTCTAGGAGCACATTACTACAAGAATTTATCATGTTTAGCTTAGTAAATAAATTTTTTACCATTCATTATTACAACCATAAAAATTATGTAATACTTTTTTTGGATGCATATATATGAATATTATGTAATTGTAGTCCCACTTGGGCATTAATTCCAGATGAAACATGCAAATTCATGGAAAAGAAAAGTCAACAATTGATATTTGTTAGAAAATATGAGGACATGAAGACCTATAGGCTCTTTGACCCTTCCTCTAAGGAAGAGTGTTGTTTCGAAGAGATTTCATTTTGATGAGACCAGTAATCTAGGATCCTTTAATCCTTATTCCTAAACTTCTATTGTTGATAATAGTTCTAAGCATTGTGATGGTTTCGTAGATCTACAAGATGAAGAAATGTTTGCTAAACATCCTCGACGAGAAGAAAATAACCACTATTACTATCCAAAATTTAAGTTTCAAATCAGGGACAATGTGTTCAAGACCAAACTTTGATGAGGAGCCTTCATAATAGAAAGTAACATGATAGATATGGCTGTGAGGCAATTGATTTGAATTATCTTTCCTCAAATCAATCACAATCAAGAGGAATCTCTCTTTTGATTCATTCCATTTCAGAAGATCCACAACAATTTTTTGATGCTATTGGAATACCTAAGTGGGAAGCTACCAGGATAGAAAAGTATTCTTCTTTGATGAAGAAACATACTTGGGATATTTATCCTCTTCTAAAGGTATGTTATGTAGAAATTTCACCATAGATCACCTGATAATGCAATATACTAAAGCAAAATACTTGATCTACTTCTACTATCAAACCTTGCGGAAGCTTAATCAATTTGAGCAAGATCAATCGGAACACATATAACAGAGAAGAAGAAATCATACACATGAGACACAGAAGAATACTTTGGGGAAAGCCTCAGCTAAAAACCACGATATCTGTATTATCATACAAGTGGAAATATCTCAGGATTACACAAAGCTTTAGCTCACAAGCTATCTAGCTCTCAGTATAATCCCTCACTACTGCTCATAGACATAATAGACAACACATATGATTTCCTTCAGTCCACCAAGCTTCCTATTTCCTTGCGTAGTTTCTCCTGGGTCCTCCAGCTGCAACCTGTGTGATTCTCACCTCAAACACAACTCTGACCTCTGAAATAACTGCATAATCTTGAAGGAGATAATTCCTTCTGCATGGATGAGTTTCCTATATAGGAAAATTCCTATCACTGATAGTACAATGTCCCTATCTTTAATCTCAACTGGGTCTTTCTCTGAACTGACATGCATGAGTTATTTATGAGAGAATATATAGTTATCTGGAGAACACTAGTTGCATGCATGCATGCATTAACTGACTGAACTCACAATTAGTTCCTCCAATTGTTTGGAACTAATTTAACTGGACTTAACTAAGTTAACTGAGCTAACTAATTACAACTCAAATATAACTCATCCTTATCTCCTTAATTAAGGGATAACTTCCTCAATCAAATGGATAATTGTTGCATGTCTTCACATAGGCTTCATGTTTGATTTTCTCCAACTAATTAACTCAAGATGAATTAATTAATTATTTTTCAAACAACTAGTGAGACCAAATTCGAATTTTTATTCTCAATTTTAATTCAGGGAATAACTAAAATTGGAATCTATCATGAAATGCTATTTTTAGCATTTCTATTTTTTGCTATTTCCAACAAAGTTGGAGTATATCCTGAAATGCTATTTATAGCAATGCTATTTTTAGCATTTCTTGTTGCCATTTTCAACATGTTAGTCTGTTGTAAGTGGGTCTCTAGAATGAAATATGTTGTAGATGGATTTGTTTACAAACATAAGGCACTCCTTGTGGCCAATTGATTTTCATAGGTTAAAGGAATTAATTATTCCAAGGATTTTTCCCTTGTTGCCAAGATGGATTCTATACATTTTTTTCTTTCTCTAGTTGCCTCCTAAGGCTTGTAAGTTTATTAGATGGATATTAAAAGTTCTCTTTTGCATGGAAATGTACTTGAAGATATTTACATAGAGAAACCTCTTGGTTTTTTGCAGGATCCTTCACATATTTATAGGCTTCAACGTTCCTGGTATGGTATCAAACAAGCTCCCAGAGCTTGGTATGAGAAGATGGATAGTTTTTTAATTACTTTAGGGTTTAATTTTTATCATTATGATCCTACAGTTTACACTCAGAGATATGATTTTAGTTCTCCATGTGGATGATTCGATCATCACAAGGAGTTCATCATCTATGATTTAGAATATTAAGGAAGAATTGATGTGACAATAATCTATGACAGACCTTGGTCTACTACATTACATTTTTTAACTACAGGTTCATTCACAAGGGATCACCATCTTCTAGAAAAAATATGCCCTTGATTTACTTCAACACTTTAGCATGGCTAGTTTGAAGCCTGTGTTTGCTCCCTTTCAGTGACATATTACTCTTACCACTAGTCGCACCTCACCATAGGTGGATCCTACGTTGTATCAAAAACTGGTTGGCAGTTTGCTCGATTTGACTCACACCCTATATGACATTGCTTATGCAGTAGGGTTGGTTCCTCGATTCTCCCAGGAACCTCATCAAGGTCACTAGAAAGCAACAAAGTGTATTTTCAAATATATTTAGGGAACTTCGAATTTTGGCTTTCAATATATTGTTGATACTCTTGAGCTTGCGGGTTTCATAAATTCTAACTGGGCTACATCAATTAATGATTGGAATTCCACCTTTAGTTTTTTTTATGTCTTGGTTCTGCTTCCATTGCTTGGTATTACAAAAAAATCAGTGATTGCGTTATCTATGGTGGAAGTTGAGTATCAAGCTATAGTTCTCGCTAGTCAAGGAGTTCTTTGGTTGTGACAATTATTGATTGAGATTGGAATTTGACAGGATAAACCTACTATTATGTGGTGTGATAATAAGAGTGTAATACATATTTCTATAAATATTGTGGAGCATCAAAGAATCAAATATATTTAGATCCATACGCACTTAATTCACCAACTTATCCAAGATAACATTCTTAGCATAAAAAATGTACCTATTGAAGAAAAATTAGCAAATATTTTCACAAATACCTTGGCATCACCAAGGTTTCTTCAATTACGACTAATGCATGGAGTGAAGGAAGTTTTCCTTGGGGGGCCAAGTTGAGTCCTCCTTCCTTCACCTCCTAATTTCTCTCTCTTTTTTTTTTTTATGTACTCTCTTTTGGGGAAGAGGGAGTAGTTTTTTATTATGGGTTTTATCCTTTTCTTGGTTTATGATAGGTTGTACATGGGTACCTAAGTATGGCTTGTTGTTAGGACCATTATTTATTTCCTCCCTACAATTCACTTATTGGGGTTTGTTAGAGTTCTAATGAATAAGATTTAGAACTTGTAATCTTAGAGAGCATTCTTTTCTACTATGTTGTAAGAATTATCTTCTAGCTATCCAAGAGGCTTCCATTGCACTTTCAAATTAGATTGTTGTAAAAATATTTTTACACAAGAAATGAAGTGATCTTCAATTTTTATCTCTTTTTAAAAGTTCTTTTAGGTTTTGCAATCTATTCCTTGGCTGTTTATACACTCCTACACAATCTTGTGTATGTCCCTAGGCAGTGCTCCTTGTTTTACTACATGGTATCATAATGTTCTTTTTCTTTTTCTTATCCTATAATGTTTTGTGTATGAATTTCAAGCTTGCGTATGATACTAGTTGGTGCTCCTTTTTTTACTACATGGTCTCAGAGAGTGGGACATAGAGCTTTCTCCTTCACTTAGGGGTTTTCAATTGATTATTACCTTGAACAATATTATAGCCTTGACCCTGTGTTTTCCATCCTCAATCCGACTCCCCTTGTCATGTTCCTCATTAATATTGTTGAGTTTCTGGTACTTTTCTAGATGGACAGTGTCACGGTGCCATGGTCGTCACTCTAATGTGGCATTGGTAGAGGCTCCAACTTTAGGGTTGTTGTTTTCTTTTTTTCCTACTTTTTTCTTGAGGGTGCATCTCTTTTTTTATGGGCCTCTCACACCATTGTATTTCCCTTAATTGTTGTGCCCTCTCTTGCAAATCAAGATATTCAACTTTTATTCCCTAAGAATGCCATTTGTGACAATAATGGCTTCACTAAGTGTTCCCTTTGTGAGGCAAAATTTTGGTAGTTCATGAAACATGATGGTTGATTCAACATAGCCTTCAATGGCTTTTATTGCATTTGCAAGAATGGGTTTTCTTCTTTTTCTTTGAAGTTTTCTTTTTCTAAGGAGATTGAAGTTTAAAAACTAATTGATTTTGTTGCATTAAGTGGTTCCTAAGTCATATTTTTTCACTAGGATACCACAAATTGGATTAAATGGGTTGATGAGGAATTCAACCCTTCATTAGAGAATTTTTGAGGTCGAAAATGAGCCTCAAAACAAAAATGTACAACTAAAATAAAATTTATTAGTACCAATAGGATTCAAGATGATGATGTTAACCATGGGGGATGATTCACCATTTTTGGAGTAAAAAATATAAAAAAAAAACTACTTTTTCAACTTGTATTTTCAACTTATCTCCCTATGGGTTTACTCAAAGTTCGAGTGGGAGCACCCGTTGGATACGGAATTTAATTCCTCATCCAAGTATTACCCATGTTGGATAATTTTGATGGACCCCGCTACACAAAAAATGAGAAATACATGAAGAAACATGATTTTTCCTGCTCGAGTAAACTTGTAGGGAGATAAGTTGAAAAATTAGTTTTTTTTTTCTTCCTCCAAATTTTGATTATGTAATAAAATATTATTTTATTTTTTCCATTATTATTTTATAATATTCCTTAGGATGCCCATTTTAGACCTCAAAATTTCTTATGCATCCGTTTTTATGCCATAAGTGGCCTAAAAGGAGATCAATATTACATCCTTTGAGTTTATAGAAGGTAGGCACAAAATTATGTAGACAAGTACCTGAACTGGGTTGCTAAATTTCCTTTTTATTTTTTGTATTTAGTCATGGTGGAGTAATTTGAACTTCTTATGTGGATCTTCTGATATGTGGATTTTTTATGACGATGTATTAAGTTATTGGTGATCTTAGAGTTTGGTTATATATATATAATATAATATATATATAAAAAATAGATATATATTTATTAATTAATTTTATTTTAATTTATTTATTTAATTTATTTATTAATCTTTTTAGGTTTTATTGTAATTTTATTGGTTGGTGGTCTTTGCTTCTTTTTGAAGTCTTTTTTTTGGTTCTTAATCAATTCCAATCTTTTGTGGAACATTTATGTGGTAGTTGTCAATGCTTGTTATCCTTATGTCTCTATAGCCAATCCTCTTTTCTTTCAAAATTCAATTATGTGCTTTGAGGTTATTTGACCATTTTCTTCAAAGTTTTGGCCATACTTTTTAATTGGATCTTTCAACCTCCATAGGCCTCATGTTGTTACCTTTCGATACATTTTTAACGATTGTCTTTAGTTTTACCTCCAAGGTGTTTCAACATTGGTGTTGTGTTTTAGAATTGATGTTGCTCCCTTTTAGGATCTCTGATGTCCTTTTCCTTGCCAAAAATCATCCTTTGAACATTTTGTACATGGTATCTATCATGACCTTGTGTCGGGACCCATTTTAGAAAATTATCCTTTTTTGTGCGTACCTAAATTTCCCTTAATTTTTTACTTTCATAAATTGGTAGGTGTCAAAATACATGATTTAAGTTCATTTAGGTAAGATATTAATGTTGAGTCACTATATCTACCAGTCACCTTATTACAAAGTAAAATAGCCATCTTTAATATTGGCCTTCTCCAAATTTAATATATATACAAGTGTTGTAGTTGTAATTACACCGAACATGTCCCCTCTATGGAGTTGGCTGGGAAAACATTGCCCATCCCATCCAATCTGAGCACCCCATTTTCGACCTCCTTCGTCCACTGAAAATCTAAAATGTGGAAAGGGTTTTGCATGGGTTTCACATGAGCCATTTTTTTATGACACAACTCGATGTAGTATTTACCACATACTTCTTATTGGAGCTTTATAACACAACTCAATGAAATATTTACAACAAACTGCTTATTGGAGCTTTATAATAAAACTCATTTCATTATATACAATACACGTATGCATAAACATGAACCAAAACACGTAAATCAAACTCATTTATTCAATCAGCAAATAAAGAAGGACTCATATCTTGCATCTAATAAGCTATCTCCCATGTAGATTCATCGGGCCCAAAGTGCTTCCATTGCACTTTAACTTGCTTGATTACTCAGTTTTGGAGCATGAGTTTTTTCTGCTGCAAAATGCACTAAGTTTCTAGTTGGAATTCTCCCTCTAGTTCCACATGCAATACAAACCAATCAATCACATGATCAAAATCCTGTACATATCTCTTAAGCAATGAAACATGGAAAACATCATGGACTTTAATTGTTGGTGGAATTGCATTTAGGTAGGTCACTTTTCGAATCCTCTCAAGGATCACAAAAGTCCCACAATACCGATTTTCCAACTTTGCACATGACCTTATCCTCAAGGAGATCCTCGTGGGTTTGATGTGCAAGTACACATGCTCTAAAACTCCTTGAATGGTCTATGCTAATCTGCATAACTCTTCTACATATCCTATATTTCCTTTAAATTCCTTCTAATAACCTACATCTCCTATTCCATATCATCTAACATATTCGGTCCAATCAAAACCTTGTTCACTTGATCACTTCAGTTGATAAGAGTATTACAACGTTTCCCATAAATAGCATCAAATGGACTCATTCTCAAAGATTCCTAATAACTATTATTATATGCAAAATCCACCAGTGGAAGATACTCCTCCCACTTCCGTTGTTGATGCATGACATACATCCTCATTATGTTTGTTAGTGTCGGTATCTTCATCCCTCCATCAGTGATCAAATTCTCTTATTGCATTGCATGTTAGGTGTCTCATATGATCAGCTGCATTCCATTAGGGTCATGGCTCATCTGATGGTAGTGGCATATTATACATTTTCCCTCATGATTTTTACTTGCTGGCCCATTTTCATACATTTAGGTCATTTGCAGTCATGTTTTGTCCTTAAATATGCAAGAGTCATTTTTAGGGTTTTAGGTCTCATTAGGTCTAGGGTTTTGTCAATAAGGTCTTGAAAACACTTATTAATGGTTAACAGGCACATGAGGAGGTCAAATAAAGTCTCATCAACAATAATTTCAATAATCACATGCTCAGTAAAAACAGAGTTTTTTATGTTTTATGTACAAAATCTCATGTAATTTCATTTTTCTATATGTAATAATTTCAAGAGGCAGCTCTGGTCACATTGCCAAGCCTCTGCAACTCTAGTTCCTGAAAAAGAAACAAAATGTCAAAGCATTTAGTCCATCAAAGGCAAAAAGTAAGACAAACTGCCCAAAACAGAGTTTTAAAAAAGCAAGTGAAAAGCAAACATTAGCAAAGTGGGTTTTCATAAGTCAAAAATTAAAATCGTGGGTACATAAAGTTTTTAAATATCAAAGAGGTTCATTTGCATGCCCAAGGGAGAAGAGAGCAAGTGCATTTGTGTTTTTGAAGCCAAGGGAGAGATTTTGTACCAAAACAGTGAAATTTGCAGGCGCAACGTACATGGGTCAAGGTGCGACGCATCGAGCCCGCGTGGCGCACACAGAACACACTCCACATTGTAATTTTTAACTGGAGTGACGCACCAGAGAGGCGCGGTGCACTTGTGAGGTGGTGCGATGCACCAGTCTACAACGCTCAAAATTCATCCAAATGCCTACTCCAAACTTCCAAATTGCAAATTCCTCATTGCACAAGTAAGTTGACACTCCCACATGGCCAATGTATGAGTTTGCTTAGTGTTTATGGTGATTGAATAGGGAAAAATTTAAACCCTAGCTCCTTGCAATGTTTGTTGAAAAAACACTACCTGGGGTTTACAAATCACTGTTTTTGCTGCTAAATCCCACCCTATCATTTTCACTCCCTCACAACATTTCATTCACCTAATTTCTCCCTCCCTTTTCATTGATACTTAGCTATTCCCTATTCCCAATATCCCTAAAACTATTAACCCTAATCCCTACCTTCAAATATCCCAAACCCTAACTAACAACCCTAAACCCTAAATATTATTCCCCAAAAACCCAAATAGAAGCATCCCCAACCCCTCATACACAGTCCCTTCACAGTCCCTCATCAATTCATATCTTTTAGTAGCAAATACATATTGTCGCTCTAAAATCTCTTCATACTCATCTAAGAAAACTCAAGCATTGGCAAACAAGGAGTCAAATTCTTCTTATGACAGAAATGAGGAAACAGTCAGTGACTCCTCCAAACAAATTCATGCACCAAGGAGACCTCATAAGAGTGGAAAAAATAACCGGGAGGAGCCTACTTCACTTGTTGAGCTGTTGGCTTGTCCTTTTGCTGTCACATGCTTCCAACACCAATCTTGCTATCAGTTTTGTGAGATGGTGGAAAGAGTCAAATACCACCATGAGCTTGCTAGACTATTTGTGCTCCATCTTCATAATGGCCAAGTCAATTTGGCAGGTGTGACATTCACCTTAACACCTGAGACTATAGCTCAAGCAACCAGTATTCCGAATGTGGGTGAGCAGTGGAATAAGGGGAAACTGGTGGACAGAGATCATTATGAGCCTTATATCAAGGCTAGTTTTCAGAGACATGTTAGTAGGGTCTTCCCCTTCAGGTACCTACAGGACACATATGCTCCCTTAATGAAACTCATAATCAAATATTTCAGTTGTGAGGGCAGATTTTCTCGTCTGTACTCCTATCACATTAGATTGTTGATGCATTTTACTAAGGTGAGGATGATGAACCTCCCCTATTTCATTTGCTGGAATATTGAGAAGATGACCACACTAGTGCAAAGGAAGCCTCCTCATCAGCAGTATAACAACATCTATCACTTTGCACTAATCAAAATTGTGGTTTTGCATCAGCTCGGTTTACTGAATGTTTCATGGGAGGATTTCATTTCACATGAGGTCTTTACAGGTCCTCAAGTGCCCCCATCAGTTTTTCATGAGGCAGGAGAGCCTTCACATCAGCAAGAGGTGCATGAGACACAAACCACTAGTGTGCCAGTGTTTGTCACTTACCAAAAGGGCACTAGAAGGTTGTTTGCAGCAACAAAACAAGTACTATCTCCACCTGGGGTGGAAGGGGTGTTGTTTCTTTCATCAGCAGAGCAGGTATAGGACAAGCGTAAGTAGCCATTACATGATGAGGGACCTTCAGAAGGTCAAGAGGTAGATTTCATTCTCATTCAGGAGGATGACACTGATTTGGGCTCCCAAAGCTCAAAGCTCAAGGAGATCATCCGGGAACAACAAGATGACATTCATCACTTGTCTCTCAACCTGGAAAGGGCCAAATGGATAATCAATTATCTTGAGTAGAGGAACAAATAGTTATAAGATCAGCAAACCATCATGGAGCTAAAAAACATAAAGGAAAACCAGCAAGCTGCCAAGAGGAAGAAAACCAAGTTGACATCACTCGAAAAAGAAAATGAAGCTGATCGTGAATCTTGGCTTGAGAGGACAAACATGCACTTGGAAAAGATGCTGGAGAAGGCCAACAGAGAGAAAAATATGTTGAGGCACATGGCCTACCACTACTTGGCGAGAAACAAGGTGTGCAAATCGAGAATTAGGACTTTGAAGGCCAAGTTGAAGAAGGCGTTGAGGAAGAGAAAAGAGCAAGACAAACTCCAAATCTTGGCTGAGGCTTCCTTAGCCCAACAAAACACTTGATGAAGAACACTCAGCCCAAATTTCAAGAAATTTGGGAAACTTTTTACAAATTTTGAATTTTTGGACTAAAAAACATGTTTTTCTGCCTAGTGCGCCGTGCCACCTGGCGCGCTCTTTTGTTAGGGACCTACTTTGGAGGAAAACTCAGCATTTTTGGATTCCTCATGAAAAAATATGAATTCCCTCACATGGACATGAAATTTTGACAAGTTTTGAGCTTCCAAAAGGGTCAAAAACACCTCATAAATGCCCTTTTTGCGCCTTTTTGGCCACACACGAAGTAGTGTTGGGAGAACTCATATTTGGAGGGGAAAATGGATACCAAATTAAAAAATTTCACTTTTTCTGGAAATTAGACAGGCAGACCTTTCAAACGAACCCACTTGGAGCAAATTTGGTGCATGGGAAGGCCTCACAAATCAGCTCCAAAGTAGCATCGCGCACAGGGACAGTAGCGCGACGCACATGATGAAATTTTGTCATTTTCGCCAAAAAACTCTGTTTTTCGCCTAATTTCTTCTCAGTTTGACTTTTCTCTCTCTAATAGTCAAATTCATGATGTAATTTGATGTGACTTGATGGATTTTGATGTAAATATGCTAAATTTTCACTCATGGAGGTAGATTCATCATGAAAGGGTAGTTTACAACTGAATGAATAAGTTTCCTAGGTTTTAGAGGCAAGTTGTTCCACTGCCTACTTTTTTGTTCTTAGTTTAGATCTTGTTGAAACAGCTCCTAAACTCATGAATTCGACCCCTAAAGCCTAGCATGACTTATTTTTTGCCTATATCTAGTAGTTTTTCAGTCATTGGTAAAGGTTGGACTCTTGTGAATGCTTTGAGCATTATTGTACACTCATATTTGCAGTTTAGCAAAGGAATAGACCAGGGTTTGGAGCACTTTATGGGATTCTTGTGGCAACTTGATTAGGTATTGTTTTTCCTTTTGTAATGCAAGTTTACATGTGTTTATGTATGCCATCATCTCTTTCTGTTCATCTTAACTAAATGAAACAATGATAAAGGTAGAATTCATTGATGTTGCAGTGCTCTACCTAGGGTTTGTTTAGTTATTTATGTTTTCAGCTGTTTGAAGAGGATTCCTGAGACTTTCATGCCCTCTCCAACTCCTCACCAGTCTAAAAGCTCTCCATCTCACTCAATTTGAAGTACTAAGTCATTTTCCTACCTCGCCCCATAGAGATCTCTGCAAGACTGTGTCCATTCCCGGGACCCAAATCTGCCTTTCACATTTGAGCCAGCAAACCCATATTAAATTCAATCAAACTCCTCTGAGCATATACCTAGCTTAAAATTAGTCTTTACATCAGTCATCTCAAGCTATTTTGATCATATTCTTCTGAGATTGACAAGGAGAGAGCCCTCTCCCAACCTGGTAGGGCTAGCTACCAGGTTAAGCATGGTTTGATGTTACTCTAGACCTGCCTTTCTCAACCTGAGGTAGATTTCAGCCCACAACCATGATGGAATCATGTTGTCTCAATCTCCTCAGAAAACCTGTAATGAAATCCATGGAAATTACCTCCCATTTCCATTCTAGAGTTTGAATAGACTGTAATAAACCAACTAGGTGTTGACACTCAACTTTCACTTTATGATAATCTAGGCATATTGCAACAAACACAACCACTTCTTTCTTCAAGTTAGGCCAATTATAGAACTTCTTAACTCCTATCAGAGTCTTCTGATATCCTGAGTGACCTAAATACAACTTGACATGAAAATCTCTCAAGATAACCTTCTTGAGCTCATTGTTGTTTGACACATACATCCTATTCCTGAATCCCACTAAGTCATCTATCGTGAGGTGATACTCCTCATCCCTATCACCTTCATCCTATTTTTTCAACTTGTGCCTCAGCCATTTATACCTGTCATCATTTTGTCCTGCCTGCAAGATACACTTTTGCAAATGTGCCCCATAAGAACTCAATACTGCAGTGTGATTCACTTACACTCTCCTACTGAGAGCATCTTCAACACTAATCTCCTTACCCATAATGTATCTAATCTCAAAGTCAAACTCAATGAGGGTAGCGAACCATATAACTTGATTGTTATTCATATTAGTTTGGTCAAACAAATACCTCAACCCACTATGATCACTCATCAAAATGAACTTTCTGCCAAGAAGATAATGTCTCCACATTTCCAATGCATGAATGATAGATGCCAAGTCAAGATCATGAGTCACATAGTTTTTCTCATGCTCATTTAAATTCCTTGACTCATAGCATATCACATGTCCTTCATGCAACATGACTCCACCAAGTCCTCTCTTGCAAGCATATGTACATACCAAAATCTAATTATTATGGTATGCAATCTTCAAAACCAGAGCATTTGTAAGAAAATTCTTCAACTGCTCAAACTAGAGGCACACTCCTCAGTCCATTCAAACTTATTTACTTTTGGCTACAAATATGTAAGAGGATAGGAAATTCGTGAGAATTTCCTGATGAAACTCCTATAATAACCTGTCAGCCCCATGAATGATCAAACCTCATCCACATTTCTAGGATTTGGCCACTCCATGATAGCTCTAATATTTTCTGGGTCCATTACTATACCTTCCTTGGAAACAACATGTGCCAAGTAATGAACTTCAGTATGAAATAAAATGCACTTGCGAAGATTGGAATACAACTGAGGTTCTCTCAACAATATCAATATTGTTGCCAGGTGCTCTGCATGCTCTTCCTCATTCTTAGAATAGATAAATATATTATCAATGAACAATATCGCAAACTTGTCTAGATTAGGATGAAACACATTGTTCATCAAACACATGAAAGTAGCTGGGGCATTAGTAAAACCAAAAGGAACCACCACAAACTGATAATACCCATACATGGTACGAAATGTGGTATTGTAAATATCTTCCTTCTTGATGTGCAATTGATGATATCCTAATCTTAGATCAATCTTCAAAAACAATGTTGCTCCCTTCAACTGATCAAGCAAATGTCAATCCACAACAAAGGATACCTATTCTTTTTAGTCACCTTTTTCAATTGCTTATAATCAATGCACAACCTAAGAGTACCATCCTTCTTCTTCATAAACAACACCGGTGCACCCTAAAGCAATACACTCGACCTAGTAACCCTTATTAAGAATTTCCTTAAGTTGTAGCTTCAATTCCACCATCACCGGAGTGCTCATCCTGTTAGCTGCCTTAGATGATAGTGCTACTCTTAGTACCAACTCAATAGATAAATCCACTTACTTATGAGGTTGTAACTCTGAAATATCTACTCGAAACACATCCTGAAATTGTGACAAAACAAGATACCTCTTAAAGATTTCATGATCCTCAACATCCTTCCCTTTGTCACTGGAAATATGGACTGCAAATAATACACATATTTTCTTGCAACTACGCTTTTCCTGCATAGTTGTAACTATTCTCACTGATATAGGCTTCTTATTTCCCTACAAGATTCTTCTTTCCCCATCATCATCCAGACAATCAATAGTCTTGTCATAGTAGTCCACTTCAGTCCAATGAATGTAAAACCAATCCATGCCCAAAAGCATGTTGTATGAACCCAAAGGGAGAACAGTTAGATGTGTAGATGCAGACATAACATTCAAATCAAATGCACAAGATCGCACATAATGATGAACTCTTCTCTTGTTCCCTGTAGCCAACCACACCAACCAATATTCTGCATTCACTTCCTTATTCAAGAAACACTTATCCACTAGGTAGGGACTGATATAACTATAATTAGATACAAGATTAATCAAAATATAGATAACTCGATCACAAATCTTACCTTCCATCTCAATAAATGATGTATGTTTATCATCCTACCTATTATCCACTACTTCATAAACCCGAGGAATACTCTACCCAATGTCTCCTAAGCACTATAAATATGAGGTCTGACACCCTAATGTTGTGGAAAATCTCTCTTGCAGTGCTCTCCACCACAACTCCAACATTGTAAAGGATTCCTGCCATCTCCCTTGTTATGTGACTCAGGCTAAAATCCATGTCATGTGTCAACTGCATTGAACTTCTTATAAGGTGCTATATTCTCCTTATCACCTACATCCTTAGGTCTTCCCCACTTCTTAATCCACTTTCCTTTAGTCTTATCATTACCTTTCCAATCTCGCTAAGGCTTAGACTTATGCTTAGACTCCTCATTACAATGTTTCAACTTCCCAATAACTTCATCTAATGATCAAGGCTCATCATGTTCAATCTAATCCTTAAATGCTAAAGGTAATCCAATGATGAACCTTTGGACCTTTGTCTTCTCATCCTTAAGATATGGCACATACTTCTGTTGTCACAAAATCATTACACTAAAGGCTGCTACTTAGTGAGATCTCATGCAACTGTTTCAAACCAGACTTTAGACTAAGGTTTAGCCTCCTTAGTCAGAGAGGGCTCTCTCACAGATTTTGATATGCATTTAAGGGCAAAAAGATGGCTAATTCTTTAAAACAGTGAATAAATTTTAAGCTGGTTGGAACAACAAAATCAAGGCCTCTTCCATTGGGTTCATGGAGTCATACATTTCTACAGTAAACAAACAACTACTGAATCATAGAAACCAAGGCATATAATGTCTCACTGTTCAAACATCTACCAAGAAGGACTTCAACTCAACAAGACATACACAGGAAGTCTGAGCATCAATGATGAATTCAGAGTGATTGCATGTCTAGTGAACTGTAAAATAAGATGAATAGAACCAAAACCACATACATTCTGAACACTTGAGACACAGGATGAATCTTGGGAAGAAACAATATGCTTTCTATTACTGTGGAAAGAAACTTTACATACACCAATATGAAAACTCTGTCTTTTTCATAAAAATCTCCAACCCTTGATACATCAGAGTTTTTCCTATATATAGGAAATAAAAATAAGCTATCTTGAGTCTCCTCCTCCAGCATGAGGGGAGCTCGAAAACCTATGATTAACTACCTTATCCATATTAAAACTAATTTATTAAATACAGAGGTATTGTGCTTTTAATACAATAGAGTCCTATTTCTAATCAAACTCTGCTACCATCTCCTCGTTTGCATGATTCTCTCCTGATCCTTGACAGCTGTGCCTTTCCTGTAGGAGCTGGAATATATTTGAGGAGCATTCGCTGAATTGGCTGCCTTGGATTCTAAGTGTGTTGCTGACTCAGCCTTTGATGAAGAAATATCCTCTGTTTTCACGGTCCCTGTTTTAATCCATGTTCATTTTCCAACAAAAATGCTTGAAGCTGTATAATGACCTTAATGACCATGCCATAACACCATGTGCCTGATAATCTGGATGCTTTATGAACACTGCCAGGTGTTGAACTCAAAATTCTGGTAATCCTACCAGAAACCCTAATTCTGCGGTCATAAAGGTACTTTATGAAAACTTGGTAAAGACAAAAAGTTTTACCTTTATGCAATAAGATTTACATTTGTCATCCTTTGAAGGCTTTAGCAACCATTTATGATTTCCTTCCTATCCTCGAAGCCTTTCTCCACAAAATTTGATGACCTCAGCATCGTTTTTGAATTTTCCTTTAAAACAGTCACCTACAGCAGTTTCGTAGCGCGCTATGAAACTGCTGTTCTTTGCAAAATCACAGTCTTCAATGAATTTCTTCAATTACTTTAGACTGTTACAGCTTCATCTTTGGTTCCAAAATTACTAACTTGCCTTCCTTTAATACATGCCTCAAAAATTAATTAACTTAAGAAAAATGAACAAAACTTGGTGCAACATTTGATCTTTAAACAATTTCAATTTATTTAGCAGCTAACTTGCCTAGCTGAGCCTTTAGCTTTGCAAGTTCATTCTCCATGGCTGCAATCTCTAATACTATCTTTTCTAAATCAGTCATCTCCTTGTCAGCTGCTTCCCATTTCTCCTTGGTGGATGAGGTTTTGTCTTTCTTGACCAAAGGAGCCTTTTCCTTCACCTCTTTCTTTCTGCTCTCCTTTGTTTTTTCTGCCTGAGCTATCTGCTTTCCTTTTTGTTTGGTCTGCTCTCTGGTATAGATTATTCTTTTGGTTTCCTGTACTTTCTCTGCCTTCTCTGCCTTTTCTGCCTTCTCTGCCTTTTCTGCCCTTTCTGCCTTTTCTGCCTTTTCTGCCTTTTCTACCTTAGGCAATGGTTTGGTTTGCTTTGTTGTTACCTTGGCAGTCTCCTCACCCTTTTGGACTTGTTCCGCTGCTTGGGCTTGTCTTCTAGTGATTGGCCTTCGAGGCTTGACCATGAATTCTTTTCCAGCCTCCTCAAATCTTAGCCTTTTTGAGGCTTTTGATTTCTTAGAGCTATCAGGGGATGACTGGGTTAGGTCAATTGGCATAGGCTCCACCTGTACTGATGTGGCTTGTTCAAAGTCAATTGCCTCCAGAAAATCCTTTAGACTAGCCTTTGACATGGGGCTGTCTTCTACTGCAACTAACTTTCCTTTTTCTTTGCTTAACTGGCTTCTTGTTCTGATCCTGGTTTCTTGTGCAACTTCACTTGGCTTGGATGCAACTTTCTGATATTTAATCTTCTCCTTGGATGGTTTGGGTGTCTCTTTAATGACTAGGGTGTCTCTGATTGCTTTGACTTATGCTTCGGTTTCTTTCGGTCTTTAGCCTGCTTCTTAGGCTCAGCCAATGTAGGTTCTTCAACCAATGTAGACTCTTGAGTCTTTCCTTCTTTTTCCCTATCTGGTAATGGGGTAAGACCTGTTTTGCTTTGGAAACCCGACATGAAAATGAAAGAGTCCCAATCCCTCCCGATTTTATGCAGGCTATCTAACACCAGTAACTTAATTAAACCATGATGGAAGAGAGATGTCTCATAATTATCTTTTTTGAATTGAACTTTGTCGCACATTTTACCAAGACTCCTAAATAAATAGAAAGGAATATCTATGGACGCCTTCCCTGTGAAATGTAGCAAAAGTTTGAAATGGTAAGAGTAGACTTTAGTGTACCTTCCCTCGCATGTGAGGTATTTCTGAATGGTTGTGAGGAGCAGAGCATAATGCTCTTTAATATAATGCCTTGGTATTGCCTTAGTAAGGTCCTCGTTAGCATATTGATCCTTCAGAAACTCCTTACATGGAGTCATATCAAACTTATAATTCTTAAACCATTCCTGACCACTCCTTGGAATTTCGGTGACAGCAGAAATAGCTTGCGGAGACACAGGGAATTCTAGTAATGCAACTTTAGAATTCAAACCGCTGAAATTTAGAGCAAAGGCTTTAGTTACCTCTGTCTGTCCGCCCTTCAATTTTTCACAGAACCTCCAGCAACCTGCCTGTTTGAAAGCTCGTGCAACACCTTCATCTTTAAGCGTGAGATCAAGTCCTTCTGGTTCAGTTCTCATTCACCTTTTGTAGAAGAACCAGAAGATCTTGAAAACTCTAGGAGAACCATCATGGCAGATGAAGAAGTAGGAGGTAGAGGTAGAGGAGATAGAGGAGGAAACAATGGAGGTGGTAGAGGTCCCATTGGAGGAGGAAATAGAGATGGCGATAATTCATTTGGGTTCCCTATCGTTGATGAGGATTCCAGAGCCACCATGAAAAACATATCACCATCTATCCTCCCTAATTTCCATGGGTTGAGATCTGAAGACCCTGAAACATTCTTATTTGAGTTTGAAGTGGTATGTCGAACCTATGACTATCTAGATGACTCCCAAAAACTCAAATTGTTCCCTTCAACATTAAAGGATCAAGCTTTGAGATGGTTCATGGGGTTAGGAACTCAAACCATTAGGACTTGGGATGTCATGAAACAAACCTTTTTGGATAGATATTTGGATTATTGTATGCCTACTAACCACAAGGACGAGGTTTTCAAAATGATACAAAAAGAAGATGAGAGCTTAGAATATTTACTTGAAAGATTCCAATATAATTTGAAAAGAGCAAAAATGAGCACCTTGGACGATGAGACCTTAAAAGTCCTCTTATTAAAAGCCATTAGGGATGAATGGATAGATATCTTAAATATGATGGGGAAAGGAGATATTTCTCAACTACCACTCAGTGATATAGCAGAACTTTGTATCCATCTCTCGAGAGGCAAATCAAAAACTCAAAAAGGGCCTAGAGATCCCTCTCTCCTTAGGGAAAATAAATCCGCAACAGGATCGGTGAGCAGGGCTGAAATCGGCAGTATGCTTGATGAATTTAAGACTGATATCCTAGGGAATCTTAGTGAACAACTAGATACCCTTAAGATCCATAATAAACAGAAAGCAGAAACTGAGGCCTTAGCCATCTTTTGTTCAAAGTGTAGAAAAAACATGCTCTAAGGGAATGTCCCTTGGAAGCACAAGTTGTGGAAACATGTGTAATTTGCTTAGAAACTCATGAGACCAAGGATTTTCCTTCAATTCCTGGCCTCAAAACAGTCTTTCAAGAGGATCCAAGTACGCTTGAATCTCTTTGTTTTATTGCAAGGAGACCTTGGCAAGGACAACAGAATCAAGGGTTCAATAACTCTATGAATTCTCAATCCCAACCAAGTTGGAATCCTTAGCAACAACCTTGGCCTCAAAATCAAAATGCTTTTCAAGCATGGTTGCAAAGCATGCAAAATCCTTATGGGAGATTTGCCCAATTCTATCAATATCCTCCATCCTTTCAGAATCAGCAAGCTCCCCATTTTCCAAATCCAAATCAACAGCTATCACTGCCATATCCTCAACAACAACAACCTCCTCCACAAAATCAAAATTCTCAACTCTCCCAGCAGAAGTCAAATCAACTTCCCTCTCAGCCATTAACCAATCCAAATAATAGGAATCCTCAAAATGCTTATATGATGGAAGGTCAACCATTCCCTACCTATATGGTTGTTCCTCTCAATGAAGTACAACTCAGATCAGGTAAAATCCTAGATCAACCTTCCACAAGTGTTCAACCACCAAGCATTTCTGAGGAAGAATCTCTCAAAGTCAATAAAGGTTCAGAAGTGTCCCTTCCAAACCCAAACCTTCAAGAAAAAAAATCAACTCCCATAGTAGAGCAACCTTCATCTTCAGCTACACCTCCTTTCCCTGAAAGATTGCAAATTGACAAAGGAGTGGAGAAGCAAATTTGGTTGCCTAACTATGACTTTCTAGATGAATTGAAAAATGTCTGTATCAAGATTCCTTTCTTAACAGCCATTAAGGAAATTCCCATCTTAGCAAAGACAATAAAGGAGTTGAGTTTGAAAAAAACAGGAAAGAAAACCAGAGATACCAAAAGGATAAATCTAGTTGGAAAAATTGCAGACATTATGATGGGTAAGATTACCATGCAAAAATATGTGGATCCTGGAAGTCCTATTGTCAAAACTCATATTAATGGGGTTGAAATCCCAAATACTTTGATTGACTTAGGAGCCGCGATCAACATTATGAGTAGACAGACCATGGATCAGTTAAAGCTTCCTAACCTTCTCTTTACACCTACTTTGCTGCAACTTGCAAATCGTTCAATCATTAAACCTGATGGTGTATTGGAAGACATTCCAGTCTCTCTAGATTCTTGGGAATATCCAGTTGATTTTATGATTTTAAACCCCAAGAACAATCTAGGAGGACATCCTCTTATTTTAGGAAGACCTTGGCTGGCCACAGCTGATGCTTTCATAAGTTGTAGGTCCGGGGACATGTATATATCAGATGGTAATTCTACCAAGAAATTCAACTTGTATCCTCTAGCAAGGGCAATAACAGAAATAGGAGAAGATGAGTGGGTTAATGATGAGGATACTATTCAACCTGTTCTAACCATCTCTGAAATTAGTGAGGATAGTCAAATTCTAGATACATTAGAAAATTTTGAATCCCCTTTAGAATATGACTTGACACAACTCCAGTTAGATGCAAATATTGAATATCTCTCCTCTAGACCAATGTCTCTCT